>QLOH01001054.1:0-163624 GCA_026901365.1 Sesbania bispinosa
TCACCTGAGACCATGTGATTGAGTTACACAGATATCCAAGTCAGACTAAAGTTGTGTCAGCTTGGAATTGCTGACTGTACAGGCCGTTTGACACATCAACATGTAACAGTGGGGGACCAAAATAATAGGTAAAATATTTTGTAAGGATAAAATAAAAAAATTGGCAATGACATACTTCAAAATGATATTTTACCCTTTGAAAAAAATATGTAAAAAGAAATGAATCATTAATTATATTATATGACATATTGTTCTCGATTGGAACTTGGATAGGGTCCGAATGCACTAACTGTGGTGGTTTAATGATTGTTTCCTTATGCTATGGTGGTGGTAGCAGTGCTCAATAAGTGATGTACATGTGAAGACACTCAATCCATAAGTCCGTCGAAATTTGAGCAGAGTTTTGGGATAAAAAAGATTATGTGTGTGTGTGTATTTATTTGTATTTTGCAAAGGGTATTGTTGAATCCAAGGTTCTTCTATACAAGATTTAAATTACAAACTTTCATACTTAAATTCTAAGTATCCTGAATGAAAGTTACTAATTGAGAATGCTTGAGAAACTACAAAAACACTTTCAACATATTAAGAAGCATATTAAAAGCATGACTCACAATTCAAAAACATCCATTACAAGAAAAATGCAGATTAGCGAGGGAAATCAGCGAGGCATAAAATCCCTCGCTAATTTGTTGCAAATTAGCGAGGGATTAGCTACCAAATAAAATTCCCTCGCAACTTATTTAGATATCAAGCGAGGCGGAATTTGATCCAACATTAGAGAGGGATTAGATAGGACGGTGAGACGGAATTAAGCGAGGGAAATATTTCCCTGCAAAACCCTAGCAGATATACCATAAAATATTATTATACCTTAGCGAGGGACTAAATCCCTTGCAAACTTATCGCCAAAGTAATAACTTTAATTTAATTAATTTGCGAGGGGAAGTTTGCCTCGAAATTCCCTCGCAAAAGTAAAATATTTACATATTTTTTATATTTAATTTTAGTTTTAAAAGTAATAAATAAAAGGAAAATAAATATTAATAATTAAATTAAATTAAAATATTATTTATATAAATTGATAACAAAAAACTATGTTAACTACGAGTATCCCGTACAATTGGGGAAAATGAGCTTAGTCACATTATGGTGATTGGCCAAATAACATGTACCCGCACATATACCTGCAATAGGTACTTTTATATTTATAAAATAGGTGGAGACAAATATTATATTACCGCCCTATGGGTACTTATATACTCATTAAAATATAATTTTTATTATTTTACGATGAGATAAAAAAAATATTTATGATGATATTTTTAATATATTAACTCGTAATGATATTATATAAAGATGATTTATGTCATATAATATTAATTTAATATGATATTATAGTATATTATAAGATATTTTTTCTCTTTTTTTAATAAATTTTAAGTTCTTAAATATTAATGGATACCCTTGACTACCTGCTACTCGTATGGGTACCCAAAATTTTAGCAGGTATGAATATCATAATACGGATAATGTACTACTCTTCCATGTTCCGCATCTTTGACATAAGGATTAGCGAGGGGAATGGCGAGGGAATTGCGAAAACATAACAAAAATTAGCAATATTAAAATTGCGACAAAACTGCAAGGGATTGGCAAGGGATAAATTAGCGTGGGAGTGGCAAGGGTACACTTCTATTTTTTTACACCTCTATTAAGCTCTCCCATATAAATATGAGAGCATACTAGTGTGTTAATCATCAAATAAACATTGAGTGTTTTAATACAAAGTGATAGTTTTCATTCTTTTCTTTAGGCTTTTGAGCCATTTTGGTATCGGAGAAAGGTTCCAAATTTCAGTGTTGAGTTTAAGCGAGAAAGAGTATCTGGAATTGGTGTGAGTTTGGAGTTTTTAAGAGGTGTTCACGACTGCCACCCTTAAAAGTCCAGTTTCCGATCATTCTCTGGGAAGACCGACACTGCCGTCGTGTTCAGAAGCTCGAAAAACCTTGGACCAATGATTTTCACCTTCGTCGGAAACCACCGTATCAGTGCCGGAAAACCATCCTACTGTCGTCGAAAAATTAGAGATTGAAGACGACCACGTCAGCACTGAAGTGTCAATTTTGACACAGCCCTATCACATCTTATCACGTCCTACTTGCCACGTCATCCAAATTCTTGGTAATTTCAATTCAGCTCCCATATTTCCAATAATTTATGTTTTAGCTCATAACTTTTATGAATTTACAATTTGGCCCCTACACTTTCTGTATTTTCAATTTTACCCCATAAATTTCTAAATTTTTCAAAAGTACCCCAAAACATTTCTAAATTTCACTTTAGCCCCTAAATTTTTTAAAATTTCCATTTTGCCCTAGAATTTTCCAAATTTTTATTTTGTCCTTTAAATCTCAATTACATACCTGCCCTATTTTAACCTACAAATAGCACCAAGACAAAGACCTTACAATGAAAATGAGATGGAGGAATTGAGGCGTCAAACTTCAACAACTGCAAGCCACTGTTGAAATTCAACAAGCCCAAATTGAACAAAGAAGGCGTTTAGAAGGAGAATCAGATGAGAGTGATTCCCCATACACTGACAACCATCACTCTCGAAAACAACAATTATGGAGTAGTGATATTAAGGTGATGATTCCAGATTTTGAAGGTCGGCTCCAACCTGATGAGTTTGTTGAATGGCTTCAAAATGTTGAACGAGTGTTCGAGATTAAAGAAGTCCCTAAGGATAAAACGTCAAGAGTGTTGCAGTTAAACTAAAGAAGCATGCTTCCGTATGGTGGGAGAACTTTAAGAAGAAACGTGAGCGTGAATGGAAGAGTAAAATCAAGTCATGGGAGAAAATGCATCGCGAGCTTACACATAAGTTCTTACCTGAATATTATTATCAAGATAATTTTATTCAATTGCAGAACTTGCGGCAAAAGACTCAGTCTGTAGAAGAGTATACCAAGGAATTTGAAAAGCTCATGATGAAGTGCGACATCCGAGAAAAGGAAAAACAAACAATAGCTCATTACGTTGGAGAGTATTAAACACAAACATTGCGCACCAGGTCCAACTTCGGCAATACTTGAACTTTAGATAATGTTATTTGTCTAGTAATCTGAATTGAAAAACAATTAACCAAGAAATCTTCATACTAACCTTCCTCCTCTTGGAACCCTACAAACACCAGTAAGCCCCAAACCCAACAACCTATCCTATCCGACAAAACCCCTCCTAAGCCCACCAAAGAGACCAACCAAATGCAACCAAGTGTTTGAAATGTCAAGGATTTGGCCATATAGCTTCTGATTGTCCAAATCACAAATTTGTCACTATTATTGAAGGTGTAGTCCATGAGGCATATGAAGAAGATGAAGAGTCAGTGTTTGATGAAGAAGAGATAATATATGATGAACAATTCACCACTGTTGATCATGGTGAATCATTGGTGATTAGACGAAGCCTACACACTGCACCAACAAAAGAAGAACCTTGGCTGAGGCACAACATCTTCCACACCCGTTGCACTACTCAGAGGAAAGTGTGTGATGTTATCATATATAGTGAAAGTTGTGAGAATGTAGTATCAAACTACGTACATGGTGGAAAAGTTGAAGCTACCAACACAAAGCCATCCACACACCTATAAGTTATAGTGGCTCAACAAGGGAAGAGAGGTAAAAGTTTCTAAACATTGCCTTATATCTTTTTCAATTGGCAAGAATTATCAAGATGGAGTATGGTGTGATGTTATTCTTATGGATTCATGTCATCTTCTTCTTTGGAGACCCTGACAATTTGATCATTGTGCCTTATATGATGGTCATGCAAATACTTACTCCTTTGTGAAAGATGGAGTAAAGATCAGGTTAGCGCCTCTATCGCTCAATGAATTCAACCAAGGCAAGAAGGATACAAAGCCATTGGTGTCTTTCGTCGCCAAGGAATAATTCAAGGTGACAAAAGAAGAATCACAAGCCATTAGCCTCATACTACTACTTGAATCAACTGAGGGTACTATCCTTCCATGAGAGATTGAACAGCTGCTCGCTAAATATCCAGACATGATACCAGAAGAGATTCGACATGGACTTCCTCCAATAAGAGACATCCAACATGCCATCGAATTCATTCTCGGAGCTGCAATCTTTTTTAAGATTGATCTTTGTAGCGGATATCATCATATCAGGATTAGGCTAGGAGATGAATGGAAGAAACATAAGATGGCCTATACATGTGGACTGTGATGCCTTTCGGGTTATAAAACGCTCTTAGAACATTCATGCGTCTAATGAATCGGGTACTTCGACCATTCATTGGTAAATTTGTTGTTGTTTACTGACGATATTTTAATCTACAACAAAGGCAAAGAGGAACATTTAGAGCACCTCCAACAAGTACTACAGACTCTTCATGAACAAAAACTCTATGCCAACTTGAAGATATGTTCTTTCTTAACCAATGAGGTTATTTTTCTTGGCTTCATCATTACTGCTGAAGGCATTCGAGTTGACCCAAGAAAAATTGAAGCTATTAATAGTTGGACCATTCCAAGATCTATCCATGATGTGACGAGTTTATATGGATTAATTTCCTTCTACAGGAGGTTCATCAGAAACTTTAGCTCCATTGTTGTCCCACTCATAGATTGCATCAAAGGAGACAAGTTCCAATGGATAGAGCAAGCTCATAAAGGTTTTGAGGAGATGAAGAAACGTTTGACTGAAGTACCTGTACTAGCTCTTCCAAACTTTGACCAAGTGTTTGAAGTTAGTTATAACGCTTCCAACACTGGGATTGGTGTTGTTCTAAGCCAAGAGGGACATCCTATAGCCTTTTTTAGTGTGAAACTAAACGATGACAAACTAAAGTACTCCACTTATGACAAGGAGTTCTACACAATTTTTTGTACACTACAACATTGGAGTCATTACTTGTTGAATAAAGAGTTTATTATCTACTCCGATCATGAAGCCCTCAAACACTTGAACTCTCAATAAAAGATCATTCGTATGCATGCTACTTGGATCAAGTTCCTATAACCTTATCCGTTCCTACTTAAACATAAAACGGGAGTTTAAAATGCAGTAGTTGATGCCTTGAGTCGTCATCATACCTTACTTTCAACTCTTCAAACAAAAGTTGTTGGATTTGAAGTTATTATAGAGTTGTATCCAAATGATCCTAATTTTCATAACATTTGGAGTTCTACGAATGATCAACCTTTCCAGCAATACGACATGCGTGTCTTATTGAAAGGCAAAGTATTGTGCATTCCCCAATGTTCCATTGAGAGAAATAATTATTTAGGAAGCTCACGATGGGGATTAACAGGTCAATTTGGGCGAGACAAAACTGTGGCCTTAGTCAAAGAAATTTTCTATTTGCCAAACCTTGAAAGAGATGTTAATAGACATATTCAAAGATGTAGAATTTGCCACTTGGTCAAAACCAAAAACCAAAATACAAGTTTATATATTTACCTCTGCCAATTCCAGAAGCAGCTTGGGAAGATGTTAGCATGGACTTTGTCCTTGGACTACCACGAACTCGGCGACAAAATGATTCTATAATGGTAGTCGTAGATAGATTCTCGAAGATGGCTCATTTCATTAATTCCCTGTCAGAAGACCAATGTTGTTGTTCAAGTTGTAGTCCTATACATTAAGGAGATTTTTCGTCTTTATGGGATTCTAAAGACCATTACTTCTGACTGAGATGTCAAGTTTCTTAGTCATTTCTAGAGAACTCTATGGAAGAATATGGGAACTAAGCTACAATTTAGTAGTGCTAGTCATCCCCAGACAGGGCAAACCAAGCAATTAATAGGATTTTGGGAAATTTACTTCAGAGCTTTGTTGGGAAAAATCTAAAGCAGTGGGATCTTATCGTTGCACAAGTTAAGTTCACCTACAACAACTCTACCAATCAAGTTACTGGGAATTTCCCATTTGAGGTCGTGTACGGTAATCATCCACTTAGTCCACTAGACTTGACCCCTTCATCTGATAATAGACAGTATAGTACAGATGTAAAACAGAGAGCGAAGGAAATTAAGAAGTTGCATGAATAGGTTTGTGAAAGGATTCAAAAGCAAAACTCAAGATACAAAGCTCATCGTGATAAGCACCGAAGATTGCAAACTTTTAAAGACGGAGACTTGGTATGGATTCACTTGCGAAAGGAACGATTTCTGAATCAACCAAATGCCAAGTTATCTCCCAAAGCTGATGGTCCATTCAAAGTTGTGCAAAAGATCAACGATAATGCTTACAAACTAGAGCTGCTAGGTTCCTATGGAGTTTCTGCCACTTTTAACGTTGCGGATCTTTCACCATATACTTAGACATAAAGCAGAGCTTAACTCGAGGGTGCGCGAGTCCTGTCCAACCCGGGGAGGATGAAACAGCCGCTAAAACAAAACATGCCAACTGAAACAAAACATGCCAACTTTCAGTGACATGAAACAGAGCATGGCATAAGTAAAAAATGAATATAGTCAAGAATTATGAGTTATACATGCATCAATGGGTTATAGCCTTTCAGTGCTATTTTTGCACACTTCTGTTTAGTTCTCCCATATAAATGAGAGCATACTAGTGTGTTAATCATCAAATAAATATTGAGTGTTTTAATACAAAGTGAGAGTTTTCTCTCTCTTCTTTAGGCTTTTGAGCCAGGTTTTTCCAAAATCCACATCACTTCTGAATATTAGAAAGAAACTTACTTTTGCATAAATGATTAAATTGATAAAACTATTAGTTTATATCATCTATCTTAGCCATACATTCCAATCATATCATTTCAACAATCACAAAAGTTGTATTTAGTCTGAAATCATCTTAACCTTCAAAAGAAAAGTTTGAGTGTTCACTCATAACTCAAACTTATTTTGATCAAATATTTAGAAATCCATTTTTGTCAATTTGAACCACATATATTCAAGTTCCAAACTATTTAAATAACTAATATCGAAAGTTTCATCAATATTTGGAATCATCTTAACCTTCAAAAGCAACATTCAAATTCTCAGTTTAGAACAATCTTGCTTCTGAACCAATATAATGTTTTAAATTGTGATTTTGAACTCATAATCAATTTTACTATCTGAGCTAATAATCCTCATTAAAAGATGATCTAGTGCATTATATTTGCAAATTCCTATGAATTAAAGTAGTCAAGAGGTTAGTGATAATTCATCCAAATACTTCATTAATACGTTATTCTTCTAATTTACTAACTGCTTAAATTATCTTCTAATTAAACCAATATAACACTTTAAATTGTGCTTCTAAACTCAAACAATTTTACTATCTTATTACTCATATCATTAAAAGATCCTCTAGCGCATTTCCAAAATTTTTGTGAGTTCAATTAAGTAGTTAAGAGTATTGATCAAAATATTTAATTTGATTAACTATTCTTGTGAACTAATTAACTACTTGTTTCTAAGCTAATTTCTAATTATCAAAGTAATTTTGAAAAAGAAATAAAAAAAGATATTCTAGTTTTATATATAAGCTGAATGAAAAATTTTCAATGATCACAATTCAGTCCCTTTTATTGTGAATCTAAAAATCATTTCTAAAAAGCGTCCAAATAGAAATTACAAAGGATTATTTAAATAAACTGTACAATTATTAAATATGAAGAAATTGTTGGTGAATTATGTTTGAATTTTGATTATTAAACAGTGTAGGCCCATTTTAGGTTTTGGCGTGTAAAAAAAATTAACTTAATTTTTTTTCTAATTTCCACAATGGGAGAGACTTGACTACATTTCATTACCAGCCCACTGGTACAATACAAATTACTCTAATAAAAGGGATTCCCCTAGACTTAATTTCCCTAAAGTCTTTCTTTATTTTCTGAAAATGAAATTCCATTACATTACTCACTCACTTGTCTGTCCTTGGATCAATCATATCACACCAACTAATACTTTTATAATATATTTAATTTAAACCCAAAGCTGACACAAGCACTACTAGTTCCTTATTTTTAATTATTCAATTGCTTCTCTTGGTGCGCATCAAGTTTACATCGAGTCAACTAGAGACATATATATATATAGGGGTACTCCCCTATATATAGGGGTAAAAATAATTAAGCACTCTACCTCATGTTCTCATAAATTAAAAATCACCAACATCTTGGTATATATCACAGCTTATAATTTTAAGTCACAATACATAAAGTAGCCACTTTGTTTCAAGTAATCAAAAAATGAAGGTGAGATCATCTCCTATATATCACAAATACATGCAATTTATTGCTAGCATATATATATCATGAAAATATGCATATATATATTCTATATATATTTGTGCAGCAAAAAATAGTGATGCAGATGCAACTAGACTGTGACAAATGCAGAAGCAAGGCGCTTAAGATTGCTGCTCAGGAAAAAGGTAATGATGAAGTGTATGTTGGGCTTAAAATTGAGAAGGGTCAACTCAAATTTAGATCGTAACTATTTATAACATTGAAAACATCAACGCTAAACCAAACACACACTATATGCGTATATGCATGCAGGTGTGAGCTCAGTGGCATTGGAAGGTGATAGTAAAGACAAATTGGTGGTGATTGGAGATGTGGATGCGGTGTGCTTAGGAAGGGTGCTGAGGAAGAAGTTTCCATGTGTGACCCTTGTGAGTGTTGAAGAAGTGAAGAAAAAGGATGATAAAAGTTGCAAAATTGAAGAAGTAGTGTCTTGTTATTATTATACCCCAAATTGTCCTCCTCCACTTCCTCCTTGTGGTCCTCCCTATCACTACACGGTTTATGATACATATGGCAGTAATTGCTCTCTCATGTGACGGTAACACACCATGAAAATCAAAGAGGAGATGCTAGTGCTATTATCCAATGAAATATCATATATATGTTCTCAAACCCATCAATTTAATTTGTTCGGTTTGGCTCCTAGTTCCCTTTAATGGAAATTTTCAAAGTTAGCAATTTCTTCTTTCTAATTCCATTTTTTAATCATTAAGAAGTCAAACAAGAAGTTAACTAATTAATTTCATGAGACATAAATTTTTATTTACATATCTATATAAGGATGATACATTAATTGGTTATATAAAGTAGATCACGCTTATAAAATTTTATAAAAATAAAAAGTTAATTGATAGTCAAACTAATTTATTTTAACGTATAATATGCTTTTAAAATATAAGTAAAAGTCCATTATTAGATAACACACTTATGAATGTTCAAATTATCTGAAATTTGATATACATAATCATGAATGTAATATAATATGATTCAACGGTTAGATTGGTCAAATTCACATTTTACAAAAGGTTATTAAGTGGTGTAACTCTTTGACACCTAATATCAACGGATCCTGACTCATATATATAATATTATTTGTAAAAGAAAGTATTTGTGTTTTGTAGCTTAAACATTTAATCTATAATCAATATTGTTTTAAAAATATAATAAAATAATATATAATATTCACCCTAAACTTTTGTCATTTAAGGTGGGTAATTATAGGGCGGATCCTTTTAGTTTGGGTCCACCATAGACCTTTAACTTTTTTTACTATAAAAAGTAATTTTAATTTTATAATATATATTACTAATTTTTTTAATATTAAATTTATACCATTTATAGTAAAGGTCTATGGTGGACCCAAACTAAAAGGGTCCACTCTATAATTACCCTTTTAAGGTATCAACTTTCGTTGGACGATTCTAGGGTGGACCAAACAAAATTTGGTCCACCTAGTCCAACTTACACTTTTTTGCTTATAAAAGGTGAATAAATAATTTTATTTTTATTAAATGGTCTTTATATAACTTTTTGAGTTTAATTTAAGAAAAAATACGGATTTATAATACGTACAACCTATACTAATTTCGTTGAGAAAATATCAATTTAAAGTTAAAAGGCAAAATTTTATATTACATTGTAATATCGATTTGAATTTTATTATTTTCAAGTAATATTTCATAAAAGTAACTGGAAACTATTTTAATATCAATCATTAATAAAATGAGCGTTGAATTTGGTGATTAGGAATTTAAATTACTATATTTTCACATTTTAAACCACATGAACCATGATCCACAATTCCACATTAGACAAACCTACTTTCGTTTTGTAGCATCAGAGTCATTGCTTTATATAATATACTACTATGAGAACCACCCAAGCTACTCTATATTTTAGAGTTAAATTCCTTCCTTCTATCATATTTATAAGACAACATTTAGGATTTTTTATGGTTCTATTTATAAGATAAAATACACAAATGTAGAAGTATTTAATTTTTTTTCATATTTATTCTTGTTGACCATTAAGATTTTAAATTGACAAAATTATTATAATAGTGAAATTTAATTTTAAATAAGAATAAACTTATAATCTTATAGCATTTTTTTAAGAAAAATTAATTTATTAATTATTTTTCTTAATATGTGGTTTACTCTGTATTATCTTATAAATACCACGAGTATTGATTAATTGCTCAAGCTTGTGGCAATGTAAATCGGGATTTAACTTCTCAAAAGTGTAAGAGCACACTTTAAATAAAATATAAAGATAATCATTAATTGAAAAATTGATGTAGTGCATAAATATATATTCTATAAAAGATATAGTGTAAAGAGGGTAATTAATTAGAAAAGTAACCATTAAAATTGTAATAACACACACATATATATATATATATATATTATGGAAACAACGAGGGTTAGTTTAAGTGATACATGCTTGAACGCAAGGTCTCGGATTCGAGTTTTGTGGAAGGAAAAAGTCTCTATCAGAATAGTTAACGTCACCAAGATGTGAAAATATTCCCAGATCGAGCAAAATTACTTCCCGTTAAGAATACATATAGTTCACACAAAAAAAAATATTCATTATGAAATTTTAAAATCTCAACTTTTTATATTTTTAATCAATTAATATTATTTCTCAATTTATGTCTATGTCTACTGTGCATCTTGCATAGAGGAACCGATTAGTCCATCTAAATCTATTCGTTGTTATTCTTGCTTGAGTATTTAATTATCCATGAATATTGCGGTTGGGTGGACAATGTGATAGCTAGGGCATTTCCTTTCCAAAAATATTTTTTTATTTTTTTATTTTTTATTTTTTATTATAAAAATGTTGACTTATTATTTTATTTTATTTCATGCTCTAAGTTTTTTATAAAAAATATAGAAATCAATATAATTTTTTTATTATTTCTTGTATAAAATTTTAAAAGTGAGAAATAAAATATAAACGGTTTAATATTTTTATAATCAAAACTAAAAGTATTATTATTATTAAAATTAAAAAATAAAAATAAAACAGAAAATATTTTCTAAAACCATACAACTCCTAAATTTCTATCAAACTGTTATTTTCAGCCATTGACGTACTAATGAAAATTTAATTCCCACTAGTACTTAAAATTAACTTTTCCCAGCTCAAGAGGGGTAGAGTTGATTTCCTTTGAATAAGATATATAGTCAAGAGACTGGGTAGTTAAAAGGTCAAAGCATCATGTGTTTTCCAATGGCTCTTACTAGAAATAGACATAGCATTTGACCGCTCAATAAAATAAAATATAGTTTCATCATTTTTTACGAAATTAAAGTATATTACTTTTTAATTATGTATTTATTTTTATTTTATTTTAAAAATACATAATATAGAATATAATTCATATAATATATTCTTTTTTCTGTTTCAACAAGTGTGTTAATTAGACGCTATTAATAATTGTACAAAAATTTATTCCCATAAATTCTTTTCATATATATTCCCATGTAAAATTAGAACATAATATTCTAGTTATAAGAAAAGGGAATAAATAATTTTAATCTTTCATATTACCGCACTCGTACTTCATTACATATATCTGTATACTATCATGGCCGGCCTAAGGGTAAGGCTGCTAAAATCCTTTCTTTAGGCCTCCAATTGTTAGTAACATCCTTTATACAAAAAATAAAAAATATTATTATAATTAGACCTAGTTTATTGGTTTATAAATTAATTTTCCTCCTCAATGATTGATGGTTTAATCCTTGTTAAATGAATTTTAACTTTTAAAGTCTCTTCATGTATTTAAAAAAGCTCCAAAATAAAATTTTATTTGAGACCTCACTATAAATTGGACGATATTGGGCTGACCTGTATATTATAGTTATAGTGAAACTTTTTAAAAATACTTTATGTGAACAGATAGGGACTGTAAGGATTTTGTAAGGATGCGTGTTCGTACAGGTTAATTTATTTTTCCTAAATATATTATTCTCCTTTCCTCAAAATACTTAAATGTATACCATCAATTTATATTCACGTAGACTTGGACAATTTCAACCATGTTACAATGAGATTTAAGCTATTCCACTCAATTAGTGGCAAATCTTAGAAGCTTGTGGGTGATTAAGAACGAAAGTGACGAGGTCTCTCTCTCTCTCTCTATATATATATATATATATATGGGTGGGGATCAACTTACTCCAGGAGTAAGTCTGGGTAAAGTTACTCCGCTTAATAACTTCTTATCAACATTGAATTTCACCAATCCAATCGTCATATTAACAGTTTTCATTGAGTAGATCAAGCCTACAAAATTTTATAAAATTTAAAAATCATTTCATGTTTCATCAAATCACTTCAATTTGACGGGTAATATATTTTTTAAAATATAAGTAAATGTTCACTCTAAAATTACATACCTATGAATGTCTAATTAATCTAAAATTTGGTGTGCATAATCATCATATTAATATCAAATTAATCAACGGTTAGATTTGTTAAATTCACATTTTAGAATAAGTTATTAAGCGGAGTAACTTACCTAGACTTACTCCTGGAGTAAGTTGATCCCCACCCTCTCTATATATATATATATATATGGATCTTAACTTTAATACTGAAAAAAAAACGAAAGAAAATATCTATCATATAATAATGTAATAATTTTAGTAAACTTGCTGTAATCAATTCAATAAAAATTATTGTATATATAATATCAAATCATTCAAATGTTACATGTCGTTTTCAATACACATAGTTTGTGTAATTGGTTTAATTAATATAGATATTTTTTCCTTTTAATTTTAAGGTTTAAATATAAGTTTTAAGTCCTCTAATTAATTATACGCGTTTTTGTTTTTAATCCCTCCTATTTTTTAATGTACGTTTTCAATCCTTTAATTATTTTTTGTCAAATAAATTATCCCAATATGGCATTTAATTTAATTCATCATATCATCACTTAATTTGTTAATTGGATAAAGTTAACACCGGGAACTAATTAATTATATTAATAGAAAATTAACCAATGACTGAAAATATTTATAAAAAATGTAAAAAGACTAGAAACAGAAACACGTGAAATTATAATCAACCTAAAACTTATTTAAGCCAAATTTGAATGTTTGTTCTATTTCATTTGTGACATCTGAAAAAAAAAATGGTAATATATAAAGTTGGGGGACATACATCAATTATTTAAACAAATATTACAAGATTTTTCAAGTTAACATCAAACACATTGGGACGTGTAATCTTTGATTACCAACCAAGAGAAAGCGTAAGCTTTAAAGCTATTATCCGGCCACAAATGCAGGACTTGAATTTTGGAAACACTCTTAAGTCTTGGTCTTTGTTTTCACATGTCAAATCTCTTTGGTTCTCTCCTTTCATTTTTAGTTTCCCCCAGACTTTTTCTACTTCTTTTTTTTTTCCCTTTTCATTTTCATTTACCGTTAGAGATTCACATTTGATCCTGTCCACTATACTTTTTTTCTCCAAGAAGTTGGTGTATTAAAAGTTTTAGTAACATGTCGACACATATATCTATTAATTAATCCTTATATTATTTATTGATAGTATGATTACGTCAGATTTGATAAACATATAGAGTTTAATATATGTACATTGTCAGTGTAAATAAATTTCACACAGACATCCAATGATGTGCTGCCACATCATTTAATGAATTTAATAACACATTAAGTGTCATATTCATTAAATGATGTGGCAACACACCATTGGATGTCTGTGTAAAATTTCTTTACACTGACAGTGTATAATCCTAAATATATACTTTACTTTTTTAATTAAAATGCAACGGACAATTAAATGAATCATGTATATAGTATGACTTAATTATATGCAATGTGATAAGGAGATACATTGACCATGAAATTATTTGTACGAATATATTATGTATTTGGATGGAACTTATCCTGTGCATGCATTTGTGCAACTCTCAATCCAATTTTTTTTTTTTTTTTGACGATAACTCTCAATCCAATTTGAATTGTCTACTTTTTTGTTCAAAATATTAAGTTTATTTTTTCACTAGTGGACTCCACTTAGAAAGTTAAGCGATCGATGTTATTTTTTATTAAATTAAAAATATACAAAATTAAACAACATTTATGAGCTATATAATGAAGAATTGTGAGGTATACACGCAGTAATAGGTTATAGTCTTTCGGTACTATTTTTGTACATTTCTATTCAGTTCTCCCATATAAATATGAGAACATACTAGTGTGTTAATCATCAAGTAAACATTGAGTTTTTTATACAAAGTGAGAGTTTTCTCTCTTTTTCTTAGGCTTCTGAACCATTTTGATAATCACAGCAAAGTTCCAATTTTTGGTGTTGAGTTTAAGTGAGAAAGAGTGTTCGGAATTGGTGTGAGTTTGGAGTTTTTAAGAGGTGCGCACGATTTCCACCCTTAAAAATCCAATTTTCCGGTCATTTTCTGGGAAAACCAACACTGCCATCACGTTTAGAAGGTAAAAACCCTAGACTGGTGAGTTTCAACTTTGTCGAAAAACCACTTGCATCGTTGGAAAACCACCATACCGTCGCCGGAAAATCAAAGGTTGAAGACGACCACATCAGTTGCCACGTCAGCACTGAGGTGTTAATTTTAACACGCCAGTCGTATCACAACTTGCCACTTGTCCTACTTGCCACATCATCCAAACTCTTTGTAATTTCAATTCTACCCCCATATTTCCAATAATTTTAGTTTTAACTCGTACCTTTTGTGAAATTGCAGTTTGGCCCATATACTTTCTGTTATTTCAATTTTACATTAAAATTTTTTGAAAAATACAAAATTGCCCCAAAACTTTCCACAATCCCCTTTTAGCCCCTGAATTTATTAAAATAATTCCCCAAAATTTTTCGAATTTTTTCCCCTTAAAACCTCAAATAGATACATAGCCCATTTTTAACCTATAAAATGCCACCAATACAAAGATCTTACCATGAAATTGAGATGGAGGAATTAAGGCTTCAACTTCAACTAGTTCAAGCCATTGTTGAAATTCAACAAGCCCAAATTGAAGAACAAAGATCGACCAAAAAAATAGAAAAACAAAGAAGACATTTAGAAGGACAATCAGACGAAAGTGATTGCTCATACACTAACAACCATCACTCTCGGAACAATTCCAAAATAGTGACATTAAATTGGAGATTCCAGATTTTGAAGGTAGACTCAGCTCGATGAGTTTGTTGATTGGCTTCAAACTGTTGAACGACTGTTCGAGTTTAAAGAAGTCCCTGAGGATAAAAAAGTCAAGATTGTTGCAGTTAAGCTGAAGAAGCATGCTTCCACAAGGTGGGAAAATTTTAAGAAGAAGCGTGAGCGTGAAGGGAAGAGTAAGATCAAGACATGGGAGAAAATATGTCGTGAGCTTACACGTAAGTTCTTACCTGAGCATTATTATCAAGATAATTTTATTCAATTGCAAAACTTGAGGCACAAGAACCAGTCTGTAGAAGAGTATGCCAGGGAATTTGAAAAGCTCATGATGAAGTGCGACAGGAAAAGGAAAAGAAAACAATAGCTCGTTATCTTGGAGGATTGATGATGTTATTCATTTAACCATCCGAATTGAAAAACAATTAGCCAAGAAATCATTATACCAACCTTCCTCCTCTTGGAACCCTACAAACACCCATAAGCCATAAACCCAACAACCTATCCCATCCAACAAAACCCCTCCTAAGCCCACACATAGAGACCAACCAAAAACCAACCAAGTGATTCTCAAATGTCAAGGATTTGGCCATATAGTTTTTGATTGTCCAAATCACAAAATTGTAATTATTATTGAAGGATTAAACCATGAGGCATCTGAAGAAGATGAAGAGTAAGTGTTTGATGAAGAAGAGCCAATATATGATGAATAATTCACCACTAATAATAATGGTGAATCATTGGTGATCAGACGAAGCCTACACACCTCACCAGTAAAAGAAGAACCTTGGCTAAGGCACAATATTCCACACCTGTTGCACTACTCAAGGGAAAGTGTGTGATGTTATTATAAATAGTGGAAGTTGTGAGAATGTAGTATCAAACTACATGATGGAAAAGTTGAAGCTACCAACACAAAGTCATCCACACCCCTATAAGTTACAGTGGCTCAACAAAGGAAGTGAGGTAAAAGTTTCTAAACGTTGCCAGTTTCTTTTTAATTGGAAGGAAATAGCAAGATGAAGTATGGTGTGATGTTATTCCTATGTATGCATGTTATCTTCTTCTTGGGGAACCCTGGCAATATGATTGTCGTGCCTTGTATGATGGTCATGCCAATACTTACTCCTTTATGAAAGATGGAGCGAAGATCAAGTTAGCACCTCAGTCACCTAGTTAATTCAACCAAAGCAAGAAGGAAACAAAGCCATTGGTGTCTTTAGTCGCCAAGGAGAAATTCAAGGTGACAAAGGAGGAATCACAAGCCATCAGCCTCATACTACTACTTGAATAAACTGAAGGGATTGTCCTTCCACCGGAGATTGAACAACCTACTACTTGCTAAATATCCATACGTGATACCAAAAGAGATTCTGGATGGACTTCCTACAATGCAAGACATCCAAAATTCCATCAACTTCATTCCCAGAGTTGTAATTCCTAATAGACTAGTTTATAGGATAAGTCCACAAGAGCATGATGAGATCCAATGTCAAGTTGAAGATCTGTTGAAGAAAGGGATGATATAAGAAAGTATTAATTAGTCATTATGTTGTGCCTTCTATTTTAGTACTGAAGAATGATGGAAGTTGGAGAATGTCCGTCGATATTCAAGTTGTTAATAAGATCACTATCAAGTATCGATTCTCGATACCAAGACTCGATGGTTTGCTTGATCAGTTAAATGGAGCTGTAATATTTTCCAAGATTGATCTTCGTAGGAGATATCATAAAATCTTAGAATTAGGCCAGGAGATGAATGAAAGATTGCTTTCAAAACCAGAGATGGCCTATACCAATGGACTGTGATGCCCTTCGACTTATCAAATGCCCCTAGCACATTCATGCGCTTGATGAATCAGGTACTTCGACCCTTCATTGGTCAATTTTTTGTTGTTGTTTACTTTGACGACATCGTAATATACATCAAAAGCAAAGAGGAACACTTAGAGCACCTCTAACAAGTGCTACAGACTCTTCATGAATAAAAACTCTATGTCAACCTGAAGAAATGCACTTTTTTATACCAATGAAGTTATTTTTCTTGGGTACATCATTACTGTGAAAGGCATTCAAGTTGACTCAAGCAAAATCGAAGCTACTAACAGCTGGCCCATTCCAAGGTCTATCCATGATGTGAGCAGTTTCCATGGATTAACTTCCTTCTATAGGAGGTTCATGAGGAACTTTAGCTCCATTGCTGCCTCACTAACAGATTGCATCAAAGGAGACATGTTCCAATGGACAGAGCAAGCTTAGAAAGGTTTTGAGGAGCTGAAGAAACGTTTGACTGAAAGACTTGTGCTAGCTTTTCCAAACTTTGATCAAGTGTTCGAAGTCAGTTGTGACACTTCCAACACTGGGATTGGTGTTGTTCTTGTTGGAACATGAACATCACACACATGCACATTTGGATGGAGAATATTCAAGAAATGATGAAAACCTTTTTTATTGCATTAAAAAAATCACAACTACACACTTAAGGGTTTATATACCCGATTTAGACTAACTAACCTAGGTGGATAGAAACAGACTGCTAAAATGGGAAACTTAACTAACCATGGTTAAGTCCCTAACAAACTACAACTAAATTACCCCCTCTTATTATTTTTGAATTACATTTAACACCCCCCGGAATTCAAAAATCTGAAATTCACATCAAAATTCAACAACTCCAAGCCAACTCCTTGCTTCCTCGAATCTGCTCTTCAAAACTGGCTTGGTTAGCAAGTCTGCAACTTGCTCTTCAGCTGAACAATGTTCTAATTTGACAAAACCTTTGGCAACTTGCTCTCTCATATAATGGGAACGAGTCTCAATGTGCTTACTTATGCCATGAGAAACAGGATTGTTAGCAAGATCAATTGCAGATTGGTTGTCTACAACAAGCATCATTGGTATCTTGACTTAAATCTTCATCTCCTTGAGGATTGATCTCAACCATTTGGCTTGACATACATCATAACATGCTGCTACATGTTATGATTCACAACTCAACAATGCAACTACTGGCTGCAACTTTGAACACCAAGAGATTGGAGCTCCAAGAAACTTGAATAAGTATCCAATTGGGCTCCTGTAATGATAATCAGTGTCAGTCTTGATTTCTTCCTTTTCACCAGCATGATCAGCATCACTCCAACCAAGCAAATTACCTTCAATCTGGGTTGATCTTGTTGGAAACAAAATACCACAATTCAAAGTTCCTCTCAGATACCTAAGGATCCTCTTAACAACAACAAAACGTAACTCCTTAGGATCACTCATGAACCTGCTTACAAGGCTAACTGCAAAACTGTTATCTGGACTAATATTGCACAAATATCTCAAGGATCCTACTATTTTCCTGTACTTGGTGCCATCAACTGAATTTCCTGCATCATGACTAGTTAGCTTCACATTAGACTCAACTGGAGTTGTTGCTGGCTTAGAATTCATCATGCCAAACCTTTTCAAGATATCAATAACATACTTTCTCTGATGAACAATGATTCCTTCTTTGGTCCTCATGAACTCCATGACAAGAAAATAAGCCAATTCTCCAAGATCAGTCATTTCAAATTCCCTCATCAACTTCTGCTTAAACTCTTCAAGAAGTTGATGATTACTTCCTGTGATTAGTAAGTCATCTACATAAAGACAACACAACAATACTTCACCCTTCCTCTTCTCTTGCACATAAACACCATATTCTGCTGAACACTTGCTGAAACCAAGTTTAAGCAGAAAACCATCAATCCTCTTATTCCAAGCTCTAGGAGCTTGTTTAAGTCCATACAAAGCTCTTTTTAACTTGTACACATAATCTTTTCTTCCTGCTACCTTAAAACCAGGGGGCTGTGTAACAAAAACTTCCTCTTCTAATGGTCTATTCAGAAATGCGGACTTGACATCAAGCTGCAGTAAGGGCCACTTCCTTCCACATGCAAGAGCAACCACCAACCCGATAGTTTCAATCCTAGCTACAGGAGCAAAAACTTTTGTGTAATCAATACCTTCTTTCTGAAGAAATCCTCTAACAATCAATCTTGCTTTGTGCTTAGAGATAGATCCATCAGATTTTAGCTTGAGTTTTAAAACCCATTTAACATCTATTTCCTTCTTTCCCTTTGGTAAAGTGACCAACTCCCAGGTCTTGTTCTTCTCAATTGACCTTAATTCTTTAATCATGGCAGCTTTTGTTGAGTCTCACAATCAAATCGAGTATTCAAATCAGATTCAAGACTCACATATCCTAAGTTTTAATAGACAACAAATTTGATTTAAAAAGGGATCGTTTATAAGAACAGTATCACTTGAAGGTATTTTGCTTTATTGTTTCAGCAAGTGCTATGGAGAAGATACCTCAAGCAAAACCCACTGATATGAGGAAACCTTCCGAAGAAGTGTAGAGCTGCTGAAACCATCCGGAGTAATACAGATTTCTAGAAGAACTGCTGAAGACCTCGATTAAACCGATGACTAAATCCAGGAAGCTGCCTGCTAAAGTCATAACACCTTCTTAACGTCTGAAGCAAGTTTGATCCATTTAAGGAATAAATTCAAAGTTCGACTGTGTTGTCAAAATCATAATACCTTAAATGGAATCTGTTGTTCAGGTCAGAGCAGTGTTTCAGTTTGCAACACCTGCACATCTCAAAAGTCTAAAGCTATCAGAAGAGCTTCTCATGACTCTAAAAGCATTTAATGCTATCTCACAACGGTGAATGAAGCTCTCCTCAACGGATTTATTTCAAGACATTATATATAGCTTCTTGCAAGATTTTGAAGATTGGCGAACCATTGGTGAACTCCTAGTAAAGCTACCACAATGCCCTATTCAAACCTAGAATGTAAATGAAGCTGAAGAATGGGCAAACGGAAAAGCTCAATACAGAATGGCCAAGATTCATCAGAAAATCCCTTCAAGCCAAAACACTCTATTGCAACAAATTTCCTTGTACTTAGATTTATCTTCTGTATCCTGAGTTTCACTCAATTAGACCTTTGTATAAGAGAACCTGAGTTTAAGTTTCTTATAAACTTAACCTATTCCTTATTGTAAACACTATTAAGTGTCTGAGAGCCTGGAGAGGCTTGGTGGAACAAAGAATACTCGGTTGAGCCTGGAGAGGCTTGTCTGTAAAAGAATACTTGCTGATCCTGGAGAGGTTTGTCTGTAAAAGAATACTTGTTCAGCCTGGAGAGGTTGTGTTTACAAAGAATACTGCATGAGTTTCCTGGAGAGGCAGTTGAGAACAAAGAATACTTGGTTGGGTCTGGAGAGGCCAGGTGTGCAAAGAATACTCGTTGGGCCTGGGGAGGCCAGGTGTGCAAAGAATACTCAGTGGGCCTGGAGAGGCCAAGTGTGCAAATAATACTTGTTGTAATCTTGCGGGATTAGTGGAAAATCCAATGGAGTTTTGCCCTGGGACTGGACGTAGCTCATTGAGTTAGTGGGTGAACCAGTGTAAATCTTTGTTGTTAAGTTCTCTTTACCCTTATCTCTTTACTTTCAGTTTAAACTAACCAAGAAGGGTTTTAGAAAAGTTGTTTTATTAATCAGTGCAGAAAACAATCTTTTCTTTCAGAGAAAAACGTTTCAAAAAAAAATTTAGTCAACCTTTTGAGTTGCATCAGCAAGTTGCTGAACTTCCCAGTTTCCGAAGGTTGATCAAATATTTTCAAATCAATTTTGCTTGTTTCGAAAGGTTTTCCAAAAAATATGTAAAGATTATAAAACACTATTCAACCCCCTTCTAGTGTTTCCTGTGGTCCTAACAGCTTTCCACTCATCTACCTCAAGAGCTTCTTTGAAGTCTACTAATTCAGTATCTGCCATGAAGGTTAAATGTAGAAGTTCACCTTCTTCAGTGATATCAGCATCAGAAAACAACTCATACCCTTCTAACCTGGTGGAAACTTGTCCATTCCTTTGAGGTCTTCCTTCTTGCATCTGTATATCAGCCTGAATATCAACATCCTCCTGCTGTTCTTCAAGACTTTCTTGTTCAGCTGCTGGGAATTCAATTTGTTCTTCACAGTCTTCAGCAAATATTTGTATCTTCTCAGTTTTATCAGACAGATTTAGTGAACTATTCTCATAAAAAACCACATCCCTGCTAACATTGATTCTTTTTGTTGTTGGATCATACAATTTATAGCCACCTGTAGGATGATACCCTACAAAGATCATCACTTTGCTCTTATCTTGCAATTTCCTCATCTTCTCATCAGGGACATGCATGTAACAAGGAGAACCAAACACTTTTAAGTGACCTACACTTGGTTTCTTGCCAAACCTTTTTTCTCCAGGAACCTTCTCCTTTAACTTCTTTGTAGGACATTTGTTCAAGACATACACTGCCATAATCACTGCCTCACCCCAAAAGGTGTGTGGCAAATTCTTTTATTTCATCATACATCTTGCCATATCAAGCACTGTCATGTTTCTCCTTTCAGCCAATCCATTGTGCTGAGGAGAATAGGGTGGTGTAACCTCATGTTTGATTACTTCATTTACACAAAATCGCTCAAACTCATTGGAAGTATACTCACCTCCACCATCTGTCCTCAAAAACTTTACAAGCTTTCCAAATTGTCTCTCAACAAGTGCTTTAAACTGCTTGAAGATCTCAAACACCTCATTCTTGTGTTTAATCAGATAAATCCACATCATTCGGCTATACTCATCTACAAATGTGCAGAAATATCTATTTCCTCCAAAGGACGAAACTTCTATTGGACCACATACATCTAAGTGCACAACATGTAATAAATCTGTAGACCTAACAGTAATTGATGACTTAAATAAATTTCTTGGTTGCTTACCTCGAAGACAACCTTTACAAACTTTCTTTGGAAGATCTACTACAGTGAGCCCATTCACCATAGACGTTTCACTCAGCTGTCTCAGACTTTTGAAGTTCAGATGTCCAAATCTCCTATGCCATAACCAGCTATCCTTCTCATCAACTGTAGCTGTCATGCATTCAGTGTCACCTCCATGAAGATTCACTTGAAATGTCCTATTCTTTGAAATAGGAGTCCTCAAGATCAACCTTTTATTAGGATCAAACAATTCCATCCCATTATCCTGCATTACCACTGAAAATTTCTTCAAAAGCAACTGACCTAAACTCATCAAATTACAATTCATACCAGGTACCAATAGCACTTCCTCAATCAATGTTGATTTTCCTTTTTTTTTCTCTTTTGATCAGGATATTTCCCATGCCCACAGTAGTAACAGTTCTCCCATCTGCAAACCTGATTATTGTCTTTCTTGACAGATCTAAGTCACACAGCCAATCCTCATGACAAGTCATGTGATTGGAACATCCAGTATCTAGATACCAGACTTCTGATTTAGGAGTTTCATTAGGAGTTGTCATCATCAACAGTACATGCTCCTCTTCAGATGATGCTTCCTGAGCCAAATTAGCAGCTTCATTCTTCTTCTTATTCCGTTTTCCTTTCCCAAACCAACACTCATAGGCAAAATTCCCACGTTTCTCACAATTCCAGCATTGAATATTCCTCCTATCTCCCTCAAACTTCTTGAATTTTCCTTGATTCTTATTACTCCTGTTGTTACTCTCAGATTTCTCATCTGAACCACTTTCTTCTGAGTCACTTTGTGGCTTCTTGTTGAACCAACCCTGTGGCTTCTTGTTGGACCAACCTCGCTGGAAGTTCTTACCCTTCCAATTTTGTTTTTTCTTCTACTCAGAACTATCAGTTTTCTTTGAAGATGCTAGCAAAGCTTGATCTACTTGTTTCTCATTGCCATCCCTCTCCTGCAACCTTATCTCATGTGCTTCTAAAGAACTCTGTGACTCTTCAAGACTCATTTCTTCTAAATTCTTAGACTCTTCTATTGCAATAACTATATGATCAAAATGAGGGGTAAGAGTCCTAAGTACCTTTTCTATCAGATTTTGATCCTTGAACACTTCTCCACAGGACTTCATCTGATTTGTAAGATTGATCAATCTTGCAAAGAAATCTGTAACTTTCTCAGTACCTTCCATCTGCAACAACTCGTATTGTCTTCTCATAGATTGAAGTCTCACCCTCTTGATCTTTTCATCACCAGCATAACTCTTCTCAAGTGTATCCCACGCTTCCTTAGCAGATACAGCATTTTCAATTTTCTCAAAACTCTCATCATTCACACACTGATGAATCAGGTATAGAGCTTTATAATCTTTCTTCTTTTGCTCTTTGAACCCAACTTTAACAGCATCAAAGGAACCCTCAGCTGGTTCTTGAACCCCGTTCTTGACAATCTCCATGACATCTTGAAAACCGAACAAAACCTTCATTTGTGTGCACCATCACGACTAATTCTTTCCATTGAGAATCGGCAAATTCCCTGGAAAACCACCATTGTCATTCGAACCAACCATGATGAGATACGACCAAGATCACAACTTCAATCAGACATGTTGTTTAGCTTCGCAGCGGAATGACGAAATCGAACCAGAGCTCTAGATACCAATTTGTTGGAACATAAACATCACACACATGCACATTTGGATGGAGAATATTCAAGAAATGATTAAAACCTTTTTTATTGCATTAAAAAATCACAATTACACACTTAAGGGTTTATATACCTGATTTAGACTAACTAACCTAGGTGGTTAGAAACAGACTGCTAAAATGGGAAACTTAACTAACCATGGTTAAGTCCCTAACAAACTACAACTGAATTACCCCCTCTTTTTATTTTTTAATTACATTTAACATTTCTAAGTCAAGAGGGACATCTCATAGCCTTTTCAATGAGAAACTAAATGATGTAAAACTTAAGTACTCCACTTAATTATGACAAGGAGTTCTACGCCATTGTTCGTGCACTACAACATTGGAGTCATTACTTGTTGAATAAAGAGTTTATTCTCTACTCCAATCATTATGCCCTCAAACACCTAAACTCCCAACAAAAGATCAGTCGCAGACATGCTGCTTGGATTGAGTTCCAACAACCCTATTCGTTCCTACTTAAACATAAGGCGCGAGAGTTCAGAATGCAATAGCTAATGACTTGAGTCATCGTCATGCCCTACTTTCAACTCTTCAAACCAAAGTTGTTGGATTTGAAGTTATTAAATAGTTGTATCAGAATGATCCTGATTTTCATAACATCTAGAGTTTTACGGATATTCAACCTTTCCAACAATACCACAGGCATGAAGGATTCTTATTTAGAGGTAAAGTATTGTGTATTCCCTAATGTTCATTTAGAGAAGAAATTATTTGGGAAGCTAATGATGGGGGATTAGCAGACCACTTTGGGCGAGACAAAACCGTGGCTTTACTCAAAGAAAATTTCTATTGGCCAAAGCTTGAAAGAGATGTTAATAGGCATACTCAAAGATGCAGAATTTGCCACGTGGCCAAAACCAAAAGCCAAAATACATTTTATATTTACCTCTTCCAGTTCAAGAAGCACCTTGGGAAGATGTTAGCATGGACTTTGTCCTTGGCCTACCACGATCTCAGTGGAAGAAAGATTCTATAACGGTAGTCGTAGATAGATTCTCAAAGATGGCTCATTTCATTCCATGTCAGAAGACTAGTGATGTTGTTCAAGTTGCAGAATTATACTTTAAGGAGATTGTTCGTCTTCATGGGATTCTAAAAACCATTACTTCTGATCGAGATGTCAAGTTTCTAAGTCATTTTTGGAGAACTCTATGGAAGAAGATAGGAACCCTGCTACAATTTAGTAGTGCTAGTCACCCCTAACAGATGGGCAAACCAAGCTAATTAACAAGCTTTTGAGAAATTTACTCCAAAGCTTTGTTGGGAACACTACAAGAAAAATGACTTTTAGAGACGGCTTTTGGGGCAAAAACCATTGCTATTGCATCATTAGCGATGTCCTAGCGATGGTGTCGTGATCGTTCGCTACAAGCCTCGTCGTTAATGCAATAGCGACGACATTTTATGGTCGACGCTATGTAGCGACGGCCGGCCGTCGCTAATGGCCGTCACTAATTCCATGGTCGTGACTACATAGCGACGACCGTGGCTGGCTAGCGAAACTTATGGTCGTCACTAAATAGCGACGGTAGGGCCGTCGCTACATATTTTTAAAAAATAATCCTTCTTTCCCAGATTTATCAATTGTGAGAATCGAACCGACAACCTCCATGATACAGAGAAGGAGCATTACTGTTATGCCAAGTTTGTTACTTGGAATATATAGCGTAAAATATTATATATAGTGAAAAAAACTAAAAAAAATAGTGACGACCAGACCGACACTAACTTTACGAAGGCCAAAGCTAAACAAAAATTTTCTTTTGCGACGACCTTTAGCAATAATAATTTTTTAAAAAAAAAATTATTATACCTTTAGCGTTGGCTCTAACATTACCAAGTAGCGACGGCCATAAAAAAATTAAAAAAATATTTTTTTCAACGGTGATGTCTTTTGCATCAGCCGTTGCGACGGCCTGACCGATGCTAATAGTGATGGTGTTGTGGCCGTCGCTACAAGGCCGTTGCTAAATAGCAAATTTCTTGTAGTGGAAGAATCTAAAGCAGTGGGTTCTTATCGTTGCATAGGTTGAGTTCGCCTACAACAACTCTATCAATCAAGCCACTGGGAAATGCCCATTTGTGGTGGTCTATGGCAACCGCTCACTCAATCCACTAAACTTGACACCTTCATCTAATAGTCGTCAGTACAGTGCAGATGCAGAACAAAGAGCGAAGAAAATAAAAAAGCTGCATGAACAAGTTTGTGAAAGGATTAAGAAGAAAAACTCAAGGTACAAAGCTCAACGTGATAAGCACCAAAGATTGCAAACTTTCAAAGTCAGTGACTTGGTATGGATGCACTTGCGAAAGGAACGATTCCCGAATCAACCAAATGCCAAGTTATCTCCTAGAGTTGATGGTCCATTCAAAGTTGTGTAGAAGATCAACAATAAGTCAAAGTTGTGTAGAAGATCAACAATAATTCAAAGTTGTGTTGATGGTCCATTTAAAGCAATGGGATCTTATCCTGGCGCAAGTTGACATTGGCTACAATAACTCTACCAATCAAGCTACTGGGAAATGTCCATTTGAGGTGGTCTATGACAATCACCCACCTAGTCCACTAGACTTGGCCCCTTCATCTGATAATAGATAGTACAATATGCAAATGTAGAACAAAGAGCGAATGAAATTAAGAAGTTGCATGAACAAGTTCGTGAAAGGATTAAGATGAAAAACTTGAGGTACAAAGCTCAACGTGATAAGCAACAAATATTGCAACTTTCAAAGTCGGATACTACGTATGGATTCACTTACAAAAGGAATAGTTTCCAAATCAACCAAATTCCAAGTTGTCTCCTAGAGTTGATGGTCCGTTCAAAGTTATGCAGAAGATGAATGATAATGCTTACAAAGTAGAGCTACCAGGTTCCTATGGGTTTTTTTTTTCACTTTTAACGTTGCAGACCTATCACCATACTTTGACGATGAATCAGTGCTTGACTCGAGGGTGAGTCCTTTCCCAACCCGGGGAGGATGAAATAGAAAATTCCATAAGTCAAAAACAATGGCTATATAGTCAAGAATTATGAGTTATACATGTAGTAATAGGTTATCGCCTTTCGATGCTATTTTTTTACACTTCTATTCAACTCTCCATATAAATATGAGAGCATACTATTGTCTTAATCATCAAACAAATAATGAGTTTTCTTATACAAGTGAGAGTTTTCTCTTTTTTTCTTAGGTTTCTGAGCCATTTCTTTTTCCCTTATCGAATTTTGAACTAATTAATGACATAAATTTTTATTTACAATAAACTTTCTTTCTATTTTATCCTAATTCTGAGAATATATCCTATATATTAAGTTTTTTTAATTGGAAATCTTAAAATTAAAATGAATCAAGAGCCATATTTGGTTCTTATACAAATACAAGAGAAGAGCATTCACTACAACAAAATTTGATTTTAGTGGCTATTATTTAGTGGCAATAAACTGATTGTCATTATTTCCCTGTTTAGCCCAATATTTTAGTGGCTAATGAAGATTAGTCAGTAAAAATTTAATTTTTAGTGGCAATATTTAATAATTTTCAGTAAAAATCAATGTTACTCCACATTTTACTGGGTAAGTTATTTTTATTATTTATTTCTCTCCAAGTTAAATAAAAGTCTCAGTAACTTAATAATGGTATCTAAACTAAATTAAAAATTGAACAAAAAGCCCCCACTCCACGAGAATGCTTACCTCGTATTTGTCTTTGCAATTGCAAAACCCTTTTTGCTCCAAAATTGATCCCTTTTTGAAGGTCGTCATCTTCTCTACGAAATCCCTTATCTTTCCTTCAAAATCATTCCACTCTTTTCATCTTTATTGTGAAATTGTTCCACTTAAATAGTCCCCCTCTTCAAAACCCTTTCTGCCGCCCATTGGTGCCCTATTATGCTCATTTTGTTTCTATCACAGCTCCCATCGTTCCTAGTTGCCATCGCTCTTACCCCGGTTCCCGGTCGTTGCCACTGTTCGCCATGTTCTCGATTTTTGTCATCGTCGCAAGCCCCTGTTTTGTGCGTTCTTATCATAATAAGGGTATGAGGTTGTGCCCTATATGTCTTTAATCATGCATACATTGAATTTGAAATTACTGTTTCATTTTTTTTAAATGAAGCAAGCCCTTGTTCCTGTTTTTTTGTTTTAACTTTGATATTGCAATGCTGTGAAGATTGATGTTTTTTTATTACTAAACTGGTTTGATACGAAACTTCAAATTTGAGTTAATTTCTTCTGATATTAATTGGCTTGAGTTGCTGCTGTTGTTGGAATCCTCTATTACTAATTTTTTGTGTGAAAATTTCTTTACTGTAGTTGACTTTCTAAATTGAAAATGTGTTTTCTCTAGGCTACAGTTTATAACTAATTTGGGTTATTGGGCCCGGCTGGACCGACCGTACGTAACCGTCCGAGCCCACCCTAGTTTTGATAGATAAGCACAACATTATTATTGTCACAATATATATAAGAGCTCAAGTGTGTCGACACATGGCATAAACCTATTATTTATATAATAAAAATATACAATAATTCTTATAATATTTTTTTCTTTTCATTTCTCTTAATCACATCTCAAACTTTTCTCTTCTTTTTCTCTTCCTCGCTCATGATTGTATAATTTATTTCATATTTTGAATGTACAAGTATCATTTCTCCACATCGTATAGCTAGTCTACTTAACTCCTTAAAGGAGCCCACTCATAGGATGTTGTCATGTGTAACTTAAAATAAAAAACAAAAATATAATAATAATTTAAATATTAATTTTATTTAATTAATTATATAATATCTATCTATATCTAACTATTTGTTATTCATCTGTCTATATGCGTGTTGTTACTTAAAGTCTATTGTATTGGTTTAGGATTTTACAGGATTTTAAAAGATTTTTTCTGGGTAAAAAAGTTTTTTGGTATTCAATCAGGATTTTCTATCACTTAAAAACAATCCACCAGTATTCAATGTAGATTTTCAAGACTTTAAAAAAAGTCTTTTAAAATCCATTGGTATTTGTTTGAGATTTCCTAGAACTTAAAAACAATCCATAGGTATTAGAAAATATAAGGATTTTAAGGGATTCTTTTATTAGATGGATTTTGAGTGACTTTTTAGTAGTATCTATAAATACCAAATCCATCAAACAATCCCACCCAAATTGAAAGGATTTCTGAACGTGACTTTTCAAGTGCTTCATTCTCCAACAAGCACAGAGTCACATAACCTTTCTTTCTCTCTCTCACCTCTTCCCCCAACAAGCACCGAGTCACAGACTCACCGATCTTCCGAATCTCTTTCGTCTTGCTTTATGAGGTACGTTTCCTGAATCCTCTTGCAGTGGATAAAATATTATAAGCAATTTTCCTAGACAAATTATCGGTCACATATTATCTTTTCTTACCACAAGAGATGTCGTGCAAACCAGTGTTCTCTCCAAAAGTTATTTTCTTTCTACACATGCTAAAAACATATATTAACATGCTTTGTTGATGAATCTACTTTATTGGAATGTCATCATTATGGAATTCTGAAGAGAATGATAATGAAAAAAATCAAAAAAAGGAAATTTTGATCTATTAATTTTGCTGTATCATTATTATCGTTTATTATAATGTTTGTAGAAAGAGTAGGCATCATATAGGTTTTCAAATCCTTTTTTTTTCTTCAAATCCTTTGCATCATATAGGCTAAGTACTGTTTTCAAATCTTTTTTTTTCTTTAGCTATTGGGTGTTTGAAAATAAACATGTCCATAGTGTGTGCTTAAAAACATTAGATAGGTACATGTTCACAATTTATAACTCAAGTTTATAAATAGTACCTTCATATTTTATGTCCTTTTTTTTTAAATTAATTTCTATTATTCATTGGATTATTCTCAGTTGAATCAAGTCGTGTTGTTTACATTCGGGAAGATACCGAATGTAGAAAAAATTTCTTTTTTATATAACGTAACTAGTTAGTTTCCAACATATATTGTAGTAATTCAAATGGGAGATTCACAAAGAAATAACAAAGGAAAGGGCAAAGACAAAGAAAACTATGAAGCTTGGACCAAGGAGGATTCCGATGAATTGTTACACCTAATTGTGGATGCTATAAAAAGTGGACTGCGTGATGCTAATGGGTCGCTTAGCAAAATAAATGTGGAAAGAGTCATACTTCCTCATCTCAATGCTAGAATTAGGTTCCCGAAAACGTATAATCATTACCTGAGTCGAATAAAGTGGTTTAAGAAACAATATAACAACATGTCAACACTTATGCGCAACAATTCTGGCTTTGGGTGGGATCCAATTACAAAAACATTCACCGCTAGTGATGAAGTATGGAAAGAGTACTTAAAGTGAGACTAATTTGTAATCGTTTAAATATATTAATGGTTTACAAGTTTACTGCATTATGTTATTTTCAATTTACTAATAATGGATTTTTTTGCTAGTCCCACCCAAGTGACAAAAATCTTCGAGAAAAAAGTATGGTTGACTATGAGGATTTGAAGATTGTTGTTGGGGGTGGAACTGCTAGTGGGAACGCTTCCATATCAGTAGACCCTGATGATATTGATGCTACAACTTTTGCGGAAGAGAATATAGATTCTGGGATGGAAGGCTTTTTGTATGATCCTAACAATGATGCATTCATAATACCAAATCACTATGAACCATTTTACCAGCCTCCATCACCTCGCCCAAGCAACTCACCACCTCAACCCCTTTAGGATCAGAGGTTCCCACTGAAAAACCAATTGGTCGTAAGCGAAGTAGATCTGAGTATGGAGGAAATTCTAGCTCAGTTGTGACCATTAATCAATCAAAAGTTCTAGGAAATCTATTTGGTAGCATTGAGACTATTGCTGTCAATTTTGAAAAAATGTCTAACTTAATGGAGAAGAGAGAAAGAGATAGAGAGGCAAAGGCAAATATTTGGGATGCTATAAAAGAGATCCCAAATTTGGATGATAGAATCCGCTTCATGACGGTTGATTTGCTTGATACTAATGCAAAGAAAGACTTTTTCTTAAAAATGTCAATAGAAGAGCGCTCAGCTTGGATAAATTACAAGCTAGTATAATCCATACTAGTTTTGTTGAACAATACACGTTTTGGTTATGTTAAATTGTATTGTTTTGGTATTATCTTGGTTGCACTTGATTGATGTACTTGTTTTATATTTTGATTGTGTATGAACACATTTTGGAATGGTTGAACTATTTTAGCATCTTTTGGTTGTGTTATTCTGGCCATACTTGATTGGACTATTTTAGCATCTTTTATTTTATCTATTATATTATTTCCAGTTATATTTTCTTATATAGGTATAATGTCATATTCAAGCATGTATGAAGGTCGCGAAATAGATGAAGAAGAAAAAGATGATGAAGAATTCTATGAAGCAATATACGCATATGTGATGGCAATTCAAGCATTAATGCATGTGCTGAATCAAATTTTAGTTATTATACGCAATGAACAAATTGATCGTCCATTAAATGGACGACGAATTACTAACATGGGAAATAACTATATACATCGAGCATTAAACGATGATCCTACAATCTTCTGACAAGTTTATAGGATGTATCCAGATGTGTTTTGGAAGCTATGTGCAATTCTTAGAGAAACAACACCTCTAGAGGATACACGATATATTTGTGTTGAAGAAATGCTTGCATCATTCCTACAAATTGTTGGTCAGAATGCTCGATATTGTGTAATTTGTAATACATTTGGCTGATCACAATTTGCTGCAAGTGAAAATTTTCACAAGATTTTGAAGGCTTTGAATACGATAGGACCTAGTTTGATGGCTAAACCAAGATCAATTGTACCTGCTAAAATCAAGGAAAGCACAAGGTTCTTCCCTTTCTTCAAGGTATGCACTAATTATCTAATAATAAAAATTATATTTATACTTTTTGTACCGAGATAGGAAGACATGTTATATATGCTAAATTATAGGATTGCATTGGAGCTATTGATGGGACACATATTCCAGCAATGGTGAGGGGGCGAGATGTAAGCAGTTATCGTAATCGTCGTGGAAAGATATCACAAAATGTATTAGCGGCTTGTAATTTTGATTTGGAGTTCATGTATGTTCTTAGTGGGTGGGAGGGTTCAACTCATGACTCTAAGCTACTAAATGATGCTATAACAAGGAGGAATGGACTTAAAGTGGCCAAAGGTAAGTACTTATTTTTAAAATGATAAATTTATTTATATATATATACGCATTTTTTATACTAATTTTATATCTATTGCATATATAATTAGGTAAATATTTCTTGGTGGATTAGGGATTTCCTAGTCGACGCCAATTTTTAGCTCCATCTCGAGGTGTAAGATATCATCTACAAGATTTTATAGGTCAGGGTAATGACCCTCAAAATGAAAAAGAATTGTTCAATCCTCGTCATGTGTCTTTAAGGAATGTGATCGAGAGAATATTTGGTATTTTTAAATCGAGGTTTACAATTTTTAAGTCAGCGCCTCCATTTTCATTCAAGACACAAGCAGAACTTGTATTAGCGTGTGCAGCACTACATAACTTTCTTTGCAAAGAATGTCGTTCTGATGAATTTCCAATTGAATCGGTGGAGGAGTCTTCATCTTCAACATTACCAGTTAATGAAGACCATAATATTGAGCCTATCATTCAAACCCAAGAGCAAGAACGAGAAGACGGTAATGCTTGGAGGACTAGTAGCTATGAATATGTGGATGAACGCTATTTAGGAGGACATAATATTATGGTGAATTAACTAATAACTGTATTATTTTTACTTTTATTTATCCCGACTTTTTTTTAATTATTTTTGTGTCTTTGACCCTTTTTTAAATTTGAATGTATGCAAAAGAATCTTGAATTCTTATCATATGTAAGAACTTCACGAAGTCTTGTAGAGTCTATAAAGTCCTATAGAGTCCACAAAGTCCCGCAGAGTCTATGATACAAATCCATTAAAATCCTGACTTAAAAATTCATGAAATTCTTGCAGAATCCTTAAAGTCATGAAAATCCTATAAAGTCTTTTAAAAATCTGCAGACTTTTTTCAGCTAAAAAAGTCTTTAAAATCCTAAACAAATACACCCCCTAAATTTACACCAACACTAAACATATATAAAATAATATAAAAATATTTATTTACTTAAAAATATGTTTAGAACAAATTTTACGTTGTTTAAACAATTTTATTACAAAAATAATTCTAATGCTAGTTTTAGTCGCTTGAAATCTAGCAACATATAGGAATAAATTAGTTATATTTTTTATATATGCTCGTCGTATTTATTTAATAAAATAATATCAATAATGGAATTAATATATTATTTTTTATTTCACAATTGGACTAAATTTAATTTATCATATAAAAATATTATAAAGAGATCAACAAATTAATAAGAATTTAATGATAGTGTAAAAAAACATTATATAAATTAATTTAAACATCCAATTATATATATGCATGTTGTCACATATCTATCGACTTTATTATAATATATATATATATATATATATATATATATATATATGAGAGGTGCATGTAATATTTGTTCATTATACAATAATATAAAACAGTTTTATACTTATTACATTACATATCCATATACACAACAAATAAATTTATTTGATACAATATATATATATATATATTTATTTATTTATTTTAGTATGAGTATTGGCTCCCAATCCCGAATTAATCATACATAGATATAATATAAAACTTATAACAACATAGCTGCATAGATTAACATATATGATACTAACGAGGTTGGTTCAAGTGGTACATGCTTGATTCCTCGTCTCGGATTCGAGTCTTATGGATGGAAAAAATCTGCGCGCTGAGAGAGCTAGCTCCACCATGATGTGGATGTTATATATGATAATTAATGAATGAGGATCAAAGCCGGAGGCTCATGATCATGTGGTGTGGTGTAGTCTATCGACCAAAAATAACATGAAATTTTCGAGGCCATAGTGTCCACACCCTTAATGTAGAGGAAGCCCTGGTGGTAGTGGTGGTGTGCTTCGACTTGGAGACTCCTGCTTCCCTGGTACTGGTACTGGTCCGCGGCCAGGGTTCCTAAATGGTGGCGGTGGTGGGCTTGGCGTGTTTCCCAGTTTCCTCACCTTCAGATCTGCAAATTATATAAGATATTTATTGTCAACAGTTTAAAATATATTTCAAAATTCAACAAATTTTAGTTTAATTTTTACAGGATTAATTACAAACCTGCTGCGGTGATGAACTAATTAATTTATCTATCAAGCATGAAATACAACATATTAGACTAAACTTTATAAATTAAGTGATAATCATAATCATATATATTTCTATATTTAATTTGTATGCACATGCTTTTGTAAATTTTTTGTATGTTAATAATTTTGATGATAAAGACAAATTAACCTGCACTAACTGGAGAAAACTTCGAAAACAAAGTAAGTGCGATTATCAACAGAATGAGAAAACGTAAAGAGAAACGGAAGATATGAGCCATCGATCTCATGTTGAAAAAAATACCAGTACTCTTGCTCATGGAAAATTTATAGTGTCATATGGACACTGAAATTTCATATTGAAAATGACACTATATATATACTAAAATTGATTAAGTAAAAGGTATTATCCAAGAATAAAAGACAAGGTTAATCCTATTATTATAATATGATCTGTTGGAGAATTCTGGTGACTGAAAGAAGAGGCCTGGAAAAAATAAAATGAGAAGACCGCGTCGCGTAATACGTAATCGATCAGACTAAAAATTAAAAATAATATAAAGAAAGAATATAAGAATAGATTTGACCTAGTAGTTTGGGATCATGTAACAAGCCTCTCGTACGTTCTTAGTAAGTGCCTGGTTTTCAAACGATCTCGAACCCTTTCTTCACAGAGGATTTATCCAATTCAATGCACTGCGCGATGAATTGAGCTGCTTAGTGTACACATAGCTACAAGCTGTTTTAAACATCATCATATATACGTGTAATGCATTGTTAAAAACAGAAGCAACGAAAATTAAGAAAGTGATGAACTGTAAGTGATTTTACATATATAATTGGTTCATCAATATATAACTTGAAAGATATTACCACTTTTAATTAAAATCAATTTAAGATTTTCCATTTCTGTTATTCAGTTTTTCTGTTAAGACTTAAGACTGTTATTTCTGTTTCCAATTGTTTCCGTTATTTTCCTTTTCTGGCAGCTAATTGGTAGCTTAGTTGTTTTCATTATATATAATCAATTGTACTTCTCTCATTAAGTAAGTTCAATGAATAAAGTTTCTCTTCCTACTATCTCTGATTCTCATTCTCTCTATGTTCATTCAGATTGTTGATTTTATCCTGCTACATTTGTAATATGGTATTAGAGCTCCATTAATGGAGTTCTGCTGCACAACATTCTGATCATTGGTCTTCAATTCTTTCTTTCTTTTGTTCATCTTTTTTCTCTGTTCTCAGGTGTTACAATGGCAAATCCTGCAAATCCTCTCAATGATGTTCTTAGCCCTTATTACATGCATCCCAATGAAACTCCAGGAATGTCACTGGTTTCATCTCCATTAACCGGAAACAATTACCATGCTTGGTGCAGAGCAATGACCATAGCCTTGAAGTCGAAAAACAAATTATTGTTTATTGATGGAAGCTTGACAAAACCCGCAGCAACGGATCCTCTTTTTCTTTTATGGGATAGACGCAACACAATGGTACTCTCTTGGTTGACTCATTCTCTTGATCCTTCAATTACTCAAAGTATTCTTTGGATGAACATAGCTTATGATGCATGGAAAGATCTGAAAAATAGATATTATCAAGGAGACGAATTTAGAGTTGCAGATATTCAAGAAGAAATGTATGCTTTGAAGCAAGGCAACCTTACCATCATAGCCTATTATACATAGTTAAAATCTCTATGGGAAGAATTGGAGAATTTTTGTCCGATCCCATTCCTCAATGTGAATGTCAAAATCCTTGTTCTTGCAGCTTGATTCCTACTATAAAAGGATACAGGGAAAAGGAGTATGTGATAAGATTTCTAAGGGGGTTAAATGAGTAGTATAATGGAGTCAGATCTCAAATCATGTTAATGGAATCCTTGACAACTATTTATAAAGCATTTTCTCTATTAATACAGCAAGAAAGGGAAATAGGAGAAATCCCTGAGGAGCCAAAGATTATGGCACACATAGGAAATAACAATTTTGCTGGAAGAGGTGGAAGAGGCCAAGGTGGAAATTTCAATTCTGGAGGCAGAGGCTTTGGAGGTAGAGGTCAAAATCCAAAGATTTGCTCATATTGCCAGAAAACAGGACACATTATAGACATTTGCTACAAGAAACATGGTTACCCTCCCAATATTATAAGAAAGGTAGCAATATCAACTATGTTGCAGTTGATGGAGATCATATTGAAGATACAAGAAGCATTGTTTCTTTCAAGGATATTAATGAAGGAGGCAATTTAGGATTCACTCTAGATCAGCACAAAGCCATCCTTGCCTTACTACAGAAACCAGAAAGTTCTGGGTCTCACAACATAAATCAAGTCACAACAACAATTATGCAAGATTCCACATGTATCATTTGCAATTTTCTCACTAAGACAAGAAAGAAATTTTGGATATTAGATTCTGGGGCAACTAATCATGTATGCTATAGTCTTTCAGCCTTTCAATCCTTTAAGACAATAAGTCCTGTTATTGTCAGATTGACTAATGGAACTCAAATCACCATAAGAATCTTAGGAAGTGTTGTTTTCTCAGATGATCCATATCTGATTGATGTCCTATACATTCCAAATTTTAGTTTTAATCTGATTTCTGTTTCAAAATTGATCAAGTCCTTGTTATGCACTCTTATTTTCTCAAATTCATCATGTGAAATCCAGGACCAGTCTATGAAGATGATTGGTGCAGCTGAATTACAAGAAGGTTTATACTTGTTGTCTAGCTCTAGCTTGAATCCTAATGCCTCTCACTATGTGAATTCTTTCCCTGTATCAGATTCCAATTTATGGCATACTAGACTTGGACATGTATCTTTTGACAAACTTGTTTCTATGAAAAATGTATACCCTTTCATTAAATGTAATAAAGACACTGATGTTTGTGAAGTGTGTCATTTTGCCAAACAAAAAAAGTTGCCTTTTCCAAATAGCTACTCCAGATTAGAAAGGATTTTTTGATATTATTCATATGGACATATGGGGACCATTTCACTGCCCCTCAGTCTTTGGTCATAGATATTTTTTAACTGTAGTTGATGATAAATCCAAATACACATGGATTTCATGATGAAACAGAAATCATAAGCTCCAAACCTTGTTAAATCTTTGTTGCTCTTATTGATACTCAGTTTGGAATCAAGCTCAAAAATATTCGAACAGACAATGGAGCAGAATTTAACCTTGGTGAGTTCTATGCTATGAAAGGTATTGTTCATCAAACCACTTGTGTGGAAACCCCTCAATAGAATGGGGTAATGGAGAGGAAGCATCAACATCTTTTGGGAACAGCTAGAGCATTAATGTTCCAATCCAGTCTGCCTAAAATTTTTTGGCATCATGCCTTTAATTAACAAGTTTCCTACTACTTTTCTGTTAGGAAAGAGTCCTCATGAAGTCTTGTATGGAATGGCACCTGATATATCTCTCAAATGAAGGTTTTTGGATGTTTGTCCTTTGCAGCCACTTGGAAAGCTAAAAGAAGAAAGTTTGATGCAAGATCCAGAAAAGTGTGTTTTTCTGCTATACAAGTCAGGGATAAAAGGTTATGTATTATATGATCTTAAAACTAGAGAAACTTTCATCTCTAGAAATGTCATCTTTTATGAATATCTTTTCCCTTTCAAGGAAGGTGTTACTGATTTACCTTACAACCATCAATCACCCATTTTACCTACTCATACAAGTTTACCTTTACCTTTGGATTTAGATGTTCCTTCTCAAAACAACCAACCCGAACTAATTCATGAAATTGTACCTCAAACTCCACCATACATAAGATCCACTATACCAATAAGAACACCTTCATACTTACATGACTATCATTGTGCTCTCTTACATAACACACCTATACAACAGAAAAATACTCCTAAATATCCTATAGATGAGTCCATATCCTATCAAAAATTATCATCCTCTCACAGAAATTACTCCTTGATATTATCCACTACTACTGAACCTACCGGTTATAGTGAAGTTGTTCAAGATCAATGTTGGCAAGATGCAATTCAAGCAGAGCTGCAAGCACTTCATAAAACTCAGACTTGAAGTTTACAACCTCTTCCACCAGGAAAGAAAACCATTGGATGCAAATGGGTCTTCAAAGTCAAACACAAGGCAGATGGTTCTATTGAGAGACATAAAGCCAGGTTAGTAGCAAAAGGGTATACTCAAACAGCTAGATTAGATTATCTGGAAACCTTTAGTCCAGTGGTAAAAATGACTACAGTCAGAGTTCTATTATCTCTGGCTGCTTCTTTCAATTGGCACTTGTTTCAGTTAGATATTTAATACAACTTTCTTGCATGGAGATTTGTTTGAAGAAGTGTATATGACTCCATCCCCAGACCTACATGTTTCAGATTCTTCCTTAGGCTGCAAACTTCAAAAATCACTATATGGACTCAAACAAGCAAGTAGACAATGGAACTTAAAGCTGACAAATGCTCTGCTCTCAAAAGGTTACTTCCAATCAAAGGCTAATTATTCACTGTTTACAAAAAGATCTCCTAATGGTTTTACAGCTATACTTGTGTATGTTGATGACTTGGTTTTATCTAATGATGACTTATCTAAGATCAATTCAGTTAGGCAGTTTTTGGATGAATGTTTTAGCATCAATTAAAATTCTTTCTTGGTTTTGAGATAGCAAGATCATCTCAGGGAATACACTTATACCAGAGAAAATACACTTTGAATCTTCTAAATGACAGTGGACTTTCAACTGCAAAGCCTTGCCACACACCTATGGATCATACTGCCAAGTTGCACAAAAGATCAGGTACACCTTTGTCTGACAGTACTTCCTATAGAAGATTGATAGGAATATTTGTAAAAACCACAGGAAACACTAGAAGGGGGGTTGAATAGTGTTTTATAAATTTCAAACTGATTTTGGAAAACCTTTAACAAGCAATACTTTCCACAAAGAATATTTTACAACTTGCTGAAACTGGGAGTTAAATACTTGCTTAAGTAACTTCAGCAGGTTCAATAAAACCATTTTTCAAACTTGTATTTCAATATGTTTAGTTTGTTTTTCAGTTTCAACATTATAAAACAATGTACTCAGAATCCTTCTCGTTAGTTTAAATCAAATATAAATGAGTTAAGGGTAAGAGAAGACTTAGCTAAAGATTTATACTGGTTCACCCACTTCCACTGTAAGCTACGTCCAGTCCCAAAGCCAACTAGCTAAGGATTTCCACTAATCTCAGAGATTACAAGTATTCTTTTCTATCAAGCCTCTTCAGGCTCTACAAAAACAAGTATTCTTTTACAGTCAAGCCACTCCAGGCTCTACATCAAGTATTGTTTTAACCACAAGCCTCTCCAGGCTCAACAAAGAGTATTTTTTCTTCCTCCAAGCCTCTCCAGGCTCTCAGACACTTGAAAGTGTTTACAAAGGAATTGGTTAAGTTACTGAACCAAACAAGTTCCTAACTTAAACTAGAACAGACTTGTACAGGATAACTGAGTATAACTCAGGATAAATGAAATTTTGTGCACAAAATATCAGAGAATATGCAGAGTTTTGGTTTGATACAAATTCTTCTCTCTACTTTTGAAGTTCTTCACGAAGCTATATATAGAGATGAAATTAAGTCCGTTGAAGATTGTTGAAGTCACCGTTGAGAGATAGCATTAAATGCTTTAGGAACCGTTGTGAGACAATCTTCTGATAGCTTCTGACTTTGAACAGTGCAGGTGTGCAGGTATGATTCAGTTTTGACACATTTGCAGGTGCTATGATACAGAGTTTTCCCTTTCAGGTATGATTATTCAAATTATTCAAAAGGACTCTGTAATCTTTTCTTAAAAGAGACAAGCTTCCAGAAGACGTTGAAGATGCATTAAAGTCTTGAGCAGAAAGCCTTCCGACTTTAAACAAAATGCCACGTTGAATGTTTTCAGCAGGTCTTCATGTTTCAGATAGTGCATCTGTTTAGAGGGTTGATTTACTTCAGCAGGTCCTGACTCTTCAGAGGGTTCCACTCCTTCAGAAGTTTGCTTTGCTTCGGAGGGTTGCTCTTTCATAGGGTTATTGAAACACAGAAAATATCTTAAGAGAATTTGCACTATCTTTCAGAATGTTTTAACCAAATTTGTTATTCATTAAAACTTAGGGTTATGATTATTAAACATTATTAATCACTTAATAATATTTTGAGACTCAACATTCTCCCACTTTTTAATGATGACAAATTTGCTTAAACTTTCAAATATCTGAAGGGAAATTAAATAGAATTTAAGTTTAAAGAAATTCTCCCCCTTTTCTCAGATACTTGAGCAGAATGCTTGCTCCCCCTGAACAGAAGATTTTTTCTTTGAAAAACACTTACAACTTCAGATTTTGTTAGTTTATATTACTCCCTCTTTTGTCATCAATCAAAAGGTTTTCCAGAACTTACTGAAGTATTTAATGTGCAATAGAGCAATAAATACGGGGTACAATGGTAGCAAACAATCAGTTATTGGAGTATTCAGTTCATGTGAACACATATTAATTACTTCCAATCAATCATCAGACCAGTTTCATGCATTTATGTAGCAAAATAAATATGCACAAAAAAAAGCACTACGTAGTCAAATATGAACCAAACACCTTATTTATTAAAAAACTTTCAGAGAGTTTAAATAAAACAAAAGCATAAACACAGATACTATCTGAAGTCACTCAGTTATCACAAACTACAACTCCTTTTATGCTTTGGCCTTGATTCTTGAGTTTGCAAAGGAGCTGGAGTGGCTTGCAGCTGTTTCATTAATCTCTGAAGCTTCTCATTCTTTTTTCTCAATCTTCTAATCTACCTTTCTCTTGCTTCAAGAGCTTTAGTAAGGTCAGCTTCTCTGAAGATGATGGATAGATATATATTTTTTAGTAAACATGATCTGCCCAAAACCACTTGGCAAGCCATAGTCAGCAGGTTTGACTACAAGGCATGTAAAGATGGCAGGGATCTATTTCTTCAGAATCCAATCCTCATGAAGTTCATGTTTTGAACCAGGAAATGTACTGGGAAACCAAGTTCTGAACTCTTGAATAGATAGAGTGCTCTTGGTGATAGAGTCAGCAAAGTCGTACTGGGTCCCAGAGCAAGAGCCTTCCTTTTCCCTCTCATGCCAGTAGGAGTTCCACAGCCAGTCTTTGTAGGAATGGTCCAATCCACCATAGGCTTCAACATCCTCAGGAACTCTTTCCCATTGCTCTCTAGTCATAGGCTCAAGATCATGTAAATATGCTTAATAGAACTTGGGCTCCTTCTTCTTATCACTGGGGCCTTCAGCAAATGGTAGCCTAGGAACAATTTTGTCAGGTTTCCAGAAGATTTTAGTGGTTTGCTTCATAGAAAGTGGTTTAGGAGGCTTGAAATTCTTACACCTAGCAGAAGACACTATGTATCTTGCATACAACTCAGTTTCCAAGTTGAGATTCCTGATGAGGATCCAGTCTTCAGCAGGTATCTTGACATGGTTTGAGGAGTACACATCAATCCTCTTCCAAAAGTGTTTGAGTGGTTGAAATCCTTGCCTTATCCTCTCCAACTAATCAGACAGAACATCACCACCACTATCTTTCTGAGTAGCTATCCTATTTGCCCTAGCGGCATCAAGAGAGTCCACATGTAAACCAGTGTGCTTGTGCAGGGGTAGATGCTCTCTGAAGAAAAGTAGCTATTTATACAGGTTGGGAAACTTGGGCACTCTGATTCTTTGATTGTAGGGAGTTGAGTAAAACTTATGAGGAAACTGTGCAGCTTTCAGCAAGTCTTCAAAACTGACAACAGGAACCACCTTGTTGAAGGATGGTCTTTTTGATAAATCTCTAGACTTGGGCTTCCACATGTTTTCCCTTGGAGTAAGATTACCCTCGCAAACAAATTTCCCTTCTCCTTTCCAAACAAATTTCCCTTGAGTTTCCCAGTTGATTATTCTTGATTCAGCAGGAACAATGGCATGACCAATAGAGATTACTTCCTCTACTTGTTCCTCTTCAGTAAGTGCAGGGTTATTAGTAACAGCAACAACAGAAGTAACAGGTTCAACATATATAGGTTCAGCAACAACAATAGGTTCAATAACCTCATCAACAACAATAGGTTCAGGAACCTTTTCAGCAATCACAATAGGTTCAAGAACCTTTACTGGTACCTTAGATGGGCTGAGATCATCTACCAAGTCAATTGGATCAAGGTTCCCAAAATTGACTTTAATTTTCTTGTAGGGTTCTTCTTCAGCAATAGGCATTGTACTGATCTCCTTCATCTTCCTCTGGTAACGAATAGTCTCAGTAATTGGATTTATCATAGGATTATAAGGAACATACACAGCAGCAGGCTTGACAAATTTCCTTTTAAGCCTTAACTCTTTATCTCCAAGATCTTCTGAGACCTTATTTCCTTAGCTGCTTGCTGAAAGATTTCAGCATCCTCCTTTGGAACAGATTTGCTCCTTGTAATCATCTGTGTTGGAGCTTCATCACCACCAAAGCTGGTGTATAATCCTGTAAAAACTAAACTGAAATTCGTTGAATTTGGGAATATATATTTTGAATTGTTGACAATATCTTATATAATTTGCAAATCTGAAGATGAGGAAATTGGAATACACGCCAATCCCACCAATTTGGAACCCTGGCCCCGGCTATCAGGATGAGCCTCCAATTAATAACACCACCGGCTTTATTCTTTCATCACCATGTTAATCTTTACAACTATACTGTTATAAGCTTTATGTTGTATCTATGGAGCCAAGAATCACTAAAATAAATATATCTAGTATATCAAATAAATTTATTTGTTGTAATGGGTATGTAATGTAATAAGTATCAAAATGTTTTATACTATTGTATAATGAACAAATATTACATGAACACATATATGTGACAACACATAATTGGATGTTTAAATTTATATGATGTTTTTTAACACTATCATTAAATTCTTATTTGTTTATCTCTTTATAATTTTTATATGATAAATTAAATATGTTAATTAGTCCAAGTGTGAAATAAAAAAATATATTATTATTGATATTATTTTATTAAATAATTAAAGACGACATGAGCATATAAAAAGAATAGGGTAAAATATGTTTTTGGTTCTGTAAAATTAGCGAGTTTTATTTTTATTCACTATAAAAAAATTTTGTAAAGCCTCTTTACAATTTTTTTTTTGCAATTAGTCCCTCCCTTCAATTAGCGTGTGCTAGGTGCTGATGTGGCACGCTTTCTCTTTACTAGGTGTCCATTTATATTTTTGGCGGTTTAAAACTGCCAGAAAATTACCACTACTCGCTGCTTCACCCTCCTCTCTCTTCTCCCCCACTCCATCTTCCCTCACCCCTTGTTTCTCCCACTCCCCCTTTTCCCACTCCCACTTCTCAACGGTGTGCCAATTTTCTTTACGGATATATTCTTCAATGACAAGGTTGTGTTCATGGTGTCAGTGATGTTCTAGTTGTGCAAGACAACACCCATCAGAGTGTTTTGTAGACTTAGATTTCATTTTCCATGAAAGATTTCTTTGATTGCTAAAAGTGGCTTACTGAAATAACACAAGGTTGAGAACTTCCCAAATTGTTTGTTCTATTGCTTACTGTGATTAATTTCTTATCCTAGATTTGATGTGATTCACACAGGAAAACAAAATGCTAGATAACGAGAATTAATTGGAGATAATAGGAGTTAAATGAGTTGGCATTATTTCCTTTTTTTTCTTGGAATATTAAGCAATGTTCACATTATATTTGTTTATTTTTTGGCTTATGAACCTTTACCTTCCAACATGATACGGTGGAAATATAAAAATGAGAACGATACGTTACAAGTGTAGCACCAATGAAACCAAATCTAATGAGCAAGCCAAGCATCTGAAGCCGAATATAGATCAAATCTCTTCTTTTTTTTGTTTAATTTTTTATATGGACAAAATGTATAGTAAACTAGCTCAATAATCAAGGGAAGTGATGAAAATAATACCATTGAAGCATTGGCAAAAGAAACTTCTTGAGTTGTTCTTGAAACTGAGAGTCAAAGGGATAGCATAAAGGCGACATTGCAGGCCCAAACTGATTGTAGTAGCCCAGATTACCTTGTATTTATGGGCAATGGATCTTCCCAAAGTTGACAACGGCAATGGCTACGGGTTCATGGTTACAGGGTAAAGAAAATAGAGTAATTGTGGTTTTATTAATTTCAAATTCTCAATTTGTCCAAGTATGATTATATATATACAATAACAATTTAAATTTGAAGATAAGGTTTGTTACAATTCAATCCTAGATACATCCAAGTAAGACTATATATATACAATATCAATTTAAATTTGAAGATAAGGTTTGTTACAATTCAATCCTAGGATAGGATTCCAATACGCCCCCGCAAGATGGTGGAGGATGGAACTACACCAATTTTGATGTTGAGAAAGGAGTGATGTGTCCCAGATAGAGGCTTTGTGAGAAGATCTGCAAGTTGATGGCTAGGGTAGATGAGAGACCATGAGTTGGTTAGAGGCCATAAGATCTCGAAAAAGTGATAGTCAATAGCCACATGCTTCATCCTAGAGTGAAATTCTGGGTTAGCACACACATAAGTGGCGCCAATGTTGTCAGAGAAAATGGTTGGTGGTGATGAGAGAGAGACACCAAGTTCCAGAAGAAGATGTTTCAACCATAGAATTTCAGCAGCTGTGGAGGCAATGGTCCGATATTCGGCCTCTGTGGATGAACGAGCAACTGTAGATTGCTTTTTACAAGATCATGAAATAGCATTGGCACCAAGATAAATGAGATAAGCAGCAGTGGATTTGCGATCAGAGGTGTTGCCTGCCCAGTCAGCATCATAGAAGTCGGTAAGACACATGGATGGGTCAGAAATAAGATGAAGTCCATGGTCAATGGTTCCTTTGAGATAGCGGAGCAATCTTTTGAGAGCCTGCATGTGTAAGTTGGAAGGAGCTTGCATGTGCTGAGCTAATTTGTTAACCGTGAAAGCAACATTCGGTCTTATGAGAGAGAGATATTGAAGGGACCCAACAAGTTGACGAAAGACTGTGACATGTGAGCCTTTTCTAGAATTCCCTGTATGTAGTGGTGTTGAGTGAGAAACAAGCCTTTAGAAGTGGGAATGATCTCAACGCCAAGAAAGTGATGTGGTGTGCCAAGATCTTTGAGAGAAAATGTAGCTGCAAGTGATTGTTGAAATTCCTTAAGGAATTTGGTGTCATTTCCTGTTAATAGAAGATCATCTACATACACCAAAAAATAAGTTGTTACTGAATCACTATGATAAATGAATAATGAGGCATCAAACTTTGAGTTTGAGAAACCATAGATTAATAGAAACTCCTTCAATGCATTATACCAAGCACGTGGTGCTTGTTTCAAACCGTAAAGAGCTTTATGAAGCTTGCAAACATAGGTCGAAAAGTTTGGATGAACAAAGTCTTTTGGTTGGTCCATGTAGAAAACTTCAATGAGGGTGCCATTAAGAAAAGGGTTGTTAACATCCATTTGGCTGATAGGCCAGCCAGGAGATAAAGCAATACACAGAACAAGTTTGATGGTTTGAGGTTTGATGACAGGACTAAATTTTTCCTGAAAATCAACCCCGGGCCTTTGATGAAAGCCTTTTGCCACTAGACGAGCCTTATATCGAGAGATGGAGCCATCCAAATTTCGCTTAAGTCTGAAAACCCATTTATTGCCAACAACATTGTAGTGAGACTCTCGCGGAAAAGTCCAAGTGCCATTATGCATGAGAGTTGTGAACTCATCTGACATAGCTTGTCTCCACTCAGGAATATTGAGAGCCTGAGAAACACATTTGGGTTCCACTGAAGTGGGGAGAGGGTATTTGGTAACATTTAGGGCAACTTTAGGCATAAAAATACCATTCTTGGCACGAGTGATCAGAGGATGTGATGAGGTGAGAGGTAGTTTTAAGGGTGGAGATGTTGTTGTAGGATCCTAAGATGAAGATTTTGTGTACAAAGATGAGTCATCAGGATACGATTGTTGTGTAGGGTGTGGAGAGGGGTTGGTTGTTGGTGAGTAGGCGAGATTTGTGGGAGGTGAGCTATGGATTGGTTGGTCACGGGTTGATTGGTTGAAAGGTGGGGGACGCGGATTAAGAGATAAAGGAGGTGGGACGAGATTTGTGGGATTGTGGGGTGGGACGAGATTTGTGGGATTTTGTGGGGTGGGACATGAGTGCTTGGTTGGTCGAGAGATGGAAGGATTGGCTGGTGGGTTTATTTGAATTTTGGGAGAGGTTTGCGATGTGGGTGCGGGCGGGTTACGTGAGGGGGTAGGGATAGGATTGGTTGGCTTAAAGATAAGGTTTGTTGGCGGTGGATTGATTGGAGAAGGGGGGTTTGATTTGGGCAAATGATTGGTTGGCGGTGGATTGGATAACGCTTAATTTGGAGAAGGGGCGAGATATAAGGGAGGTGATGTTAGATTACAGGATAAGGTTGTTGCTGAAGAGATGGAAATGGGTAAGGATAATGGGATAGAGGAAGTGGTTAAGGAATTTGTTGATGGTTTAGGGTGTGGGGAAAAGGATATATCATGTGGGTTAGGAGAAACATGATTTTTGAAATTTGAAGAGAATGGAAAGAGAATGGAAATGTGTCCTCAACAAACTGAACATGACGAGAAATGTGAAGTTTGTTGGTCTTGGGATCTAGAAACAGATAAGAACTTTGACATGAACTGTAGCCAAGAAAGACACAAGGATGTGCCCAAGACTCAAATTTATTTGACACATAAGGTTTAAGTCAAGGAAAACATAGACAACCAAACAATTTTAATTTTTGAAAATTGGGTTCATAATTGAAAAGTTTGGTATAAGGTGAGTGGAGATTGAGGACAAGAGTGAGATGACGGTTGATTAGAAAGACCGCTGTTTGGAGAGCATAACTCCAAAATTGGAAGGGGAGCGATGCATGGTTAAGAAAACAATGAGCAGTTTCAACGAGATGTCTATGTTTCCGTTCAAATATACCATTATGTTCTGGGGTATGAGGTGGTGTTTTTAGGTGAGAGATGCCATGTGTTTGGAGAAATGAACATAGTTTGATAAACTCGCCACCATTATCGTAATAGAGTGACTTGATTTTGGCATTAAACTGAATTTCAACTAATGATTTAAAAATTGGAAAAATTGATGAAACATCAGATTTAGACTTGAGTGGATATAACCATACATAAAAGGAATAATGATCAATAAATATTACGTAATAGTTAAATCCATCAATTGAAGTAATTGGAGCAGGGCCCCAAACATCAGAGTACAAAATATCCAAAGGATGATGACTAACTAAACTAGATTTAGAAAATGGAAGCTTATGACTTTTATTGGACAAAAAATCATGACATTTATTGCTAGAAAGGGAGAAAGGGATGTTGTTGGTCTTGAGGGCATGGCTGAGTGCGCGGGAGGCAAGGTGTCCAAGTCGATGGTGCCAAAGGGAAAGTGATGGTGGAGAGTGAACATGGGAGAGTTGAGGAGAGGAGGTTCTGACGAGAATCTTGTATACGTTATCTTCATTCGGACCGCGCAGTAGCACCGCCCCCGTGCTCAAGGCCTTCACCTCAAAATGCCATGGAAAGAATTCAATGGAAACATTGTTAGTTTAACAAAGTTGAGAAACTGAGAATAAATTTTGGGTAACAGAGGGTACACAAAATATTTGAAAGTCGCAAGGACCGGGAAGGGGTGAAAAGAGTAGTAGAACCCAAACGTGTTATGGGAATGAGCCTACCATTGGCAACTAAGAGATGATCAGGACCATTGTAGTTATCCTTCACTTGCTGTTTGGATAGATCATTGGTAATGTGATGTGAAGCACCAGAGTCCATGAGCCAAGCAGGTTCATAGGATGTATGTGTTTGAGCCAACTTCACATTGGGCATTGATGGCTTGGGAGAATTTCCAGGTATTTTGTAGCATGTCTTTGCCGTGTGACCTTTCTTCCCACAAAATTGACATACAAGTGGTGAAAAAGAGTTGCCTTGGCGCCTATGATTATTGAAGCGAGGTCGCCCACGATTTGTAGAGGAACGATGGACATAGTTGGCAGTAACAGGCAACACAATAGAAGCACGATCTTCACGTTGAAGATATAATTCAAAGTCCACTAATTTGTCAAAAAGATCATCAAAGAAAATGGGAGTGTCACGAGTCCGAATGGAAGTTGTAAATTCTCGAAAAGAGGGTCCCAAGCCATTGAGGGCATAGATCACGAGATCAAAATCATCTGATGGATGGCCAATTAAGGCAAGTTCATTAGTAGTGCTCCGAATTGATTGAAAATATTCAAAGACAGAGGCAAATGAGTGATGACGAGCAACATAACAGGTTCTAGGTGGTGCATATATGAGTGAGGTTGGGATGCAGTTAGTGGTGTGGTGCTGGTTGAACAGGGTGTGTGCATGATCGATGGTGGTGGTGCGCGCGGTCGGTGTGAAGTTCGTCGAACAATGTGTGCGCCTGATGGTGGTTGCTCTATCTGATTTTGGATCTATTTTCTTCTCTTATAGGTTCTCTGATGTTGGGTGCAAGATTTGTAGATGGTAGACGGGTAGCGCAAGATTTGAGTGGTAGATGGTGGTGGACTGGTGGTGATTGAGGATGAAGAAGAAATTGTGGGAATTATTAACGTTATTAATAAAAAAATCTTATTTCTCTTGTATTTCCTCAATCAAACCAAACAACTCATATATATATTTCTCTTCTATTTCTTATCTATTTCTCTCACACCAAACAACCTTAAAATCATCTCTATCCCCACCATATTTCACTCTTCTCTATTTCTCTCTTCCCAATTTCTCTCATCTCTATTTCTCTATAAGTAGACTAGCTTTACTCACATGATATGGATAAAATAAAACAATGTTATCCGCTTCTTATCCCAGTGTGCATCAAACATAGGATATGATAAGAGATTATCATGCTCTTATCCTGTCATGTTTCTATCCAACTCATCTATCCTATCCTATCCTATCATATCATGTCCACCAAACGGACCCTTAACATTCTCAAATTATTGATCTCCCTCTCAAATTTTTCTTTTTCTTGTAAAATCTTAACTAGTTACATTTTAAAATAATGTTTTTTACAAAAATTTTAATATTTAATTTTCTTTTTTCTTTCGATTTTTTAACCAATTAATGACTTATAAATTTTTATTTACATTAAACTTTCTTTCCTTTGATCCTTCCTAGAATATAAGCTATTTCAATCCGATATATAATTTTTTTTAAATGGAAATATTTGAATTAAAATTAAAAAGAAACAGGAGCCATATTTGGTCCTTACACAAATACGAGAGAAGAGAGTTCATAAGGGACCTCTAATTCTATCGAGAACCTTTAGCTAATTGATTAAATTGCTTCGGGATAAATGAAATAGTTAGAGAACATTATTCTATTCATCTGATATTCACTATGCCAAAAAAGGCCTTAGAGGGCGCTCCCGTGCAGGCTTAGAGGGCGCTCCCGTGCGCACTAATAGCAACTGCTCTTGTTTGGTCAACAAAACGAGGACGCTCATGGAGCGCTCTGATATAAGGCAAAAGAGGGCGCTCCTGTGCAGGCTAATAGGGCGCTCCTTGGAGCGCCCTCTTTTTGTTATAACAAGGGCGCTCTTAGGAGCGCCCTTTGTTTGATTTTTTTTTTCAAAACAAGGGCGCTCCATGGAGCGCCCTGTTTGTTCTTTTTTTTTTAAAGTGATTTAACCTGCATATTTATTTCAGTCTGATCCCAATGGCTTAATCCAAAATCATGCATATTAATTCCTTAAAATTCAAACACTTAGTCATACTATGAACAACACTTAATTAGTAAACAACACACATATCAACTTGAAACAAGAATTCAAACTTGTCATAATATGAATAGTTTCTTATGCAAGATATAACTTAGTGGTGTAAGTATGAATTACCTATACAAGTATGAATTACAAACAAGTTACTCTGTTGAATCCGTTAGTTAACTCATTATGTACATGTTTACTTACCCTCATAATGTAAAAATAAATTACAAAAAAGTGGTAACTACATGCTTTGCCCATTCTTCCCGGACCTCATCTAGCTGCTCCGTTGTGTAGCATCTGCATCGGCACTGAGCAAAGTACTGTAAAAGGCAAAAGTTGATATCAGTATATAAACTAGTGAATGAGGGTCCAAAAAAGTACTTTGCTATCACAAGCCATAATTACCTCTCTAGGTATTATCAGTTGGTTTTGATCAATGATCTCCTTCATGTAACGCATTACGTAGAGCCCACAATTGGAGTCATTGTTTTGGACAGGAGACTACAAGTATAATGAATTTAAAAATAAGTGACGCTTATGCGCATAGTAATGAAGAAACAAAATGTGTAGAAGAGATCAATATTACCTTAATGCGGTACCATGTTGGATCTGGTAAAATACTATTCGGTCCTGCCTGGAATCCCATCAATCTCCTATATTCTTTTATAGAGCTAAAGCAATATAACAAGTAATTTGTATAAGAGCCCGTAACTATGTTATTGTGATAGTAAGCCAATGAATACTTATTTTTTAATCATTTCCTTTATGTTATAATATTCTGGGGGTTTACGCATTGAGTCCATAAAGTAAACCTCGCCAAAACGGTTGAGACTCAATGCAAGTAGAATCCAATGTTGTCTACAATCACAATGAAAAATATGTCAAAGAAATGGTTTTTAAAAGACAAGAATATTGAGACATAAACAAATACTATACATACCCTTCATGATTGAATGGAAGCAGGAACAATTTGTCTTGCCCGCGTCTATTATACAACAAATTTCCCACCAACACATGTTGCGTGGTGTTCGCGTTGAATAAAGTGGTGGTTTGCGGAGATATGAAAACATATCGATCCGTGCGAGAAGACGAGGCTAAGACCGAATGATATAGATAACTAAACGAAAAAATGTAAATAATGTCAATCCAAGCAAATAAAACGAGAAAAACAACTTATTAGATGTTTTTGATTGAAATTACCTGCAATACACGTTCATAACGGTGCCATCCAACCACAACTCAAATAAGAGCGAACGCAGAGAATTTCGATCAAGCCATTCCACCATTTCAGCCATATCTACAATGCCTGGAGCTATCGTACAATTAATCACGTCAGCTTCCTCTTGCATCTTTTCAGAATAGTAAGTTTCCAATCTTGCCAGGTATGTGCTGGTAGATGCAACAGGCGCTGAAGTCACCACCTGTGCCAGGTATTCACGAATGGGAGACTTCCGCAAAGTTGAGTGTGGTGAAGAACGAGTCTCCACATTAGCCCAGCACCAGAACATTGTGGAGTCTACAAATTCCACAATTTGTACATATTAATATTTGTTCTCTAAAAAATTAAAATGCACTTTTGATACAAATAAAAAACAGACATACCAATGCATCCAATCCAACATGTGAAGAAGGCCATGCAATGAAACATCCTACAACATCAGCAAGAATGGTCGTTTCCTCGTAAGCGTCAGGGCACAGAGTCGTCGCATGGGGTTCAATAGCAATTTGAACATTGACCTTAATTAAGTTGGAGGGAAGTGGGGAATTGTGTAGCTCCTGCCCTGGGAGGTTCCATGCTTGTCCTTTACCCACAACTCGTAACACCGAGTCTCCCAAGTACAATATACATTGAAAGACACCCTATGTAATTAACACAAGTATTCAACTTTAGGGATAAGTAGGGAAAAAAACATAACTTCAGAAACTTCTACCGAAAATCCGGCAGAGTTTCCCCTGTAAATTGGACATTTCCAATTTTTAGAACTTCACCTGAAACCCAGAAAATACCAGTACAGTTTATAATGTCCAAAGCACTAATACAATTCAATAACAATAGGCCTCTGTGGCCAAACATACTACAATAACAATTGTCATAATATAAATAATTTTAACTCTAAACCACCAGCTATACCAGTCCAAAAGAGATCAATATGAGTAATATATATTTATATAACATTACTAAATCTAATATAATAGTTATTAAGCTCAAATAATCACTAAACTACACGTACAAGTTTCAATTTGTTCAAATATTTACATAATAATCCAATATAACAAAATTAGTATTTACATAATAATCCTAATTATTTTAAAAATATTAATATTCCTATTCTAACTAATTGCAAAAAACACTAACATACAAGTGCATAAACATATGGTGCATGTGGCAAAAAAAGTGTACATTAACAGAAAAAAAAACACAGTTGTAGAAGGCATGGTGCAACAGAAAAAATGAGCTGTGTAGAAGAAAAAAGCTTCAGCAACATGTTAACAAAAAAACAGTAGTAAGGTTTAGGGTTCACTTACCCTACCACCTCCTTCACGGCGGCGCTGAGGCTGCTCGGAGGAGACACGCGACGTTGCCTCACGAACGACGCGGCGGCTCACGGACGGCGAATGACGAAAACGAGCAAGGGACGGAGACCGGAACAAGAGAAGCTTCACTGTCGCGAAAGGGAAGGAGAAGGAGGAAGAAGGAGAAGGAAAAGAGAAGGGAAGGAGAAGGAGGAAGAAGGAAAAGGGGAAGCTATGGAAGCTCACGACCGAAAGGGAGAAGGAAAATGGAAGAGAAGCTCTCGCGCGGGCCTTTCAAAATTCTGGAACTGAAAAAAATTAGGTGTATTTGATAATTTATAACAGCAAACAGGGCGCTCCAGTGGAGCGCCCTCTATTACCACCTACAAGGGCGCTCAGGAGCGCCTTCTTTCCATCAGAAAAAAAAATCACCTAGGTAACAAGGGCGCTCACTGGGAGCGCCCTTGAAAGTAGTCAAATAGGGCGCTCCCTGGAGCGCCCTCTATTTTAGAGGGAAAAAATATTAATTAAATAAAAGAAAAAAGAAAGGAGGGCGCACACAGGAGCGCCCTCTATTTCACAAAAATAAAAAAAATTAAAAAATAAACCAGGGCGCTCTTTGGAGCGCCCTCTATTTCAGACATATAAAAAAATTATAAATAAAAGAAAAATGAAAGGAGGGCGCTCCAAGGAGCGCCCTCTACTACAGGGAAATAAAAAAATTCTTTGTGTACGAGGGCGGTCAGACGGAGCGCCCTCTATTTCAGCTTTACAGGGCGCTCCCGCCCAAATTTTGGAGCGCCCTCTATTTAAAACGATCATTGTGGACACTACCTAACACGGGAGCGCCCTAAAGACAGTGCTCTAATATCCCAAAATTGTTGTAGTGATTTTGAATAGTGATAAAAAAATATATATCTCAAAATATATCAAATTGATATTAAAAGTGGTAATATCTTTCAAGTTATATATATTTGATGAAGTAAATGTAAAATCACTTACAGCTCAATTCATCGCGCACTGCATTGAAGTGGATAACTCCTCAGTGAAGAAACCAGGCACTTACTATGAACGAGAGTCTTCCCAATCTACTAGCTAGGTCAAATTAATCTTTTCTTATATACTTCTTTATATTAATTTTAATTTTTAGTCTGATGATTACGTGTGACGACGCGGTCTTCTCATTTTTATTTTTTTGCAGGCCTCTTCTTTCAGTCACCAGAATTCATCAACAGATCATATTAATAATAGGATTAACTTTGTTTTTTATTCTTTGGATAATACCTTTTACTTAATCAATTTTAGTATATATAGTGTCATTTTCAACATGAAATTTCACTGATGGTTCGATGCAAAATAAATATGAGTTTTCAGTGTCCATATGACTCTATAAATTTTCCATGACCAAGAGTGCACATTGATGGGAAACAACAACAATAACAATAACAATACAGAGCACACTCAACAGTTATACAGTGGAAATAAATTCCCCTAACTTGCAAGAATCTATGAGGAGCAACAGCCAATGAACAGAAAAAACAAATCACCAAAATCACAAATAAATACCAAGATTTTAACGTAGAAAACCCCTCAAAGCAAGGGTAAAAAATCATGGGTCGTCCAGACCAAAGAAATAGCTCCACTGTGATCAACAAATGGTATAAAAGAGTCTCAATCAACTGCACAAAACAGTGCTAACACCCAGCCAAACAACAAAGCAATAAAACTTACAAATAGAGAACAAAAGAAGATGAAAAAACCCCAAATATACAGCTACAGTGCGAACCAAATATATGTCAACCCAGACTTCGTATCGACGATCCAACCGTTCAGAATGAAGAACCAGATGTCCAGAACCAGCTGTAAAAGTTTCAGCCCGATCCAACGGTGAACGAATCTGCAGTAGCTGTTTTACAGTCTCAGCTCTGTGTGAAAATGAGAATGACTTTCTCTCTTCCTCTCTCTCAAAGTGTCTGGTGTTCTAACTGACTTAAGACCTTCACTCTTCCCTCTTGCTGACTTCAAGCCCCTCTTCACTTACTTAAGTGAGACATTAAGTGGGCTTCTCAATTTGGGCCTTTTCTCCACATAGGAAGGGAGCCCAATACCCAACATATCTCCCCCTCACAACTATGTGGAGATAACCGCCAAACCGGCGATCTCACAACAAACTTCAAACTTTCCTCTTGGCAGTGCTTTAGTCATCATATCAACACCATTATCATCAGTATGAATTTTAACCAACTCCAACAACTTAGCATCTAAAGCATCATGTATCCAATGATACCTTACATCAATATGTTTGGACCTAGAATGGAAAGTTGGATTCTTACCAAGATGGATAGCACTTTGACTATCAACAAATAAAGGATATATGTCCTGCATAAAACCAAGCTCCTGCAAGAATTTCTTCAACCATAGCAACTCCTTGCATGCTTCAGTAATGGCAATGAACTCAGCCTCTGTAGTAAACAAAGCTACACACCTCTGTAGCTTTGATTGCCAAGCCACAGCTCCCCCTGCAAACTTAATCAAATAGCCCGAAGTGGACTTTCTGGAATCAATGTCTCCAGCCATATCTGAATCTGAGTAGCCAACCAAGGTAGGCTTATCACCTCAAAAACAAAGCTTCATAACAACAGTACCATGAAGATACCTCAGAATCCATTTCACAGCATTCCAATGTTCTCTACCTGGGTTTGACAAAAATCTAATGATTGTACCAACAACATGTGCAATATCTGGTCTAGTACACACCATTGCATACATCAAACTACCCACCGTAGATGCATAAGGAACTCTCTCCATGTCGGACTTCTGAGCTTCATTTGAAGGACTCTGTTTAGAACTCAGTTTAAAATGAGTTGCAAGAGGATTATTCACAGCCTTAGAATTTTCCATCTGGAATCTCTGCAATACCCTTTTTATGTAGTGTTCCTGTGACAGCCAAAGCTTCTTCTTCTCTCTATCACGAATGATTCTTATACCAAGAATCTGTTTAGTAGCTCCCATGTCTTCCATGGCAAATGGCTCGCCCAATTGCTTCTTCAACCTGTTAATCCTGGAAACATCTTTCCCAACAATAAGCATGTCATCAACATACAATAACAGATAATAAAGTCATCATCAGAAAACTTTTTAACAAAGACACAATGATCAGAAGTAGTCTTCTTGTAGCCTTGCTCACACATAAAATATTCAAACTTCTTATACCACTGCCTCGGAGCCTGCTTCAAACCATATAGGCTCTTTCTCAGCCTACACACACAGTCTTCCTTGCCTTTAACCTAAAATCCATCAGGTTGTTTCATATAAATCTCTTCCTCCAAATCACCATGAAGGAAAGCAGTTTTCACATCCATTGCTCTACCTCAAATCAAAAGTAGCAGCCAAACTCAAAACTGCTCTAATGGATGACATCTTCACCACAGGTGAGAAAATCTCATTGAAATCAACACCCTTTCTCTGTCTGAAGCCTTTCACCACTAATCTGGCTTTATACCTTGGAGACACAGAATTACTCTCATGCTTCACCTTGAATATCCACCTGTTTTTTAAGGCCCTCTTGCCCTTAGGCAATTTCACCAAGTCATAAGTGTGATTATCATACAAGGACTTCATCTCATCTTGCATTGCATCCAGCCACTGTTGCTTTTCTTCACTTTCCAAAGCCTCTGCAAAACACTCAGGTTCTCCACCATCAGTCAAGGTCACATACTCATCAGAAGAATACCTGGTAGAAGGTTGTCTCTGTCTGTCAGACCTCCTGAGTTGAACTTGAGGTGGTTCAGGTGCATCATCAAGATTCTCATCATGTGAAATCTCATACTCCTCCTGGTCATCATCAATAGGAACATCAAATCCATCTCCAAGCTGCTAATAATCAACATCATCATGTTGTTCACCATGTTGAACACTTCCCTCAGCATTATCCATATTGTGAATAGGCAATCGCATAGGATCAACATCAGTCAGATTTCTATCTTTCTCGGGTGTAGTCTTCTCCACCTTATGAATGTCCTCAATGGTTTGGTCTTCCATGAACTGTACATCACGACTTCTTACAAGCTTCTTCTCAACAGGATCATAAAACCTGTAGCCAAATTCATCTACACCATAACCAATAAAGATGCACTGCCTTGTCTTCGCATCCAACTTGGATCTTTCATCCCTTGGAATATGAACAAATGCCTTGCAACCGAAGACATGCAAATGATCATAGCTCATATTCTTGCCAAACCAAATTTTGTCAGGAACTTCACTGTCAAGATTAACAGTAGGAGTGAGATTGATAACATGCACCGCTGTGTATAGTGCCTCTCCCCAGAAATGCTTGGGTAACTTAGCATCTGAGAGCATACATCTCACCCTCTCAAGTAATGTCCTGTTCATCCTCTTCGCTAAACCATTCAGTTGAGGAGTTTTGGGAGGAGTCTTCTCATGTGCAATACCATGTTGCTTGCAATAAACATCAAAGGGTCCACAATACTAACTACCATTGTTATTACGATTGTGTTTCAGCTTCTTTCCTAACTGTCTTTCAACCAAGGCATGAAATTGTTTGAACTTCTCCAACACCTGGTCTTTTCTCTGCAAAGCATAGACCCATAGTTTCCTGGAACAATCATCAATAAAGGTAACAAAGTAAAGTGTACCACTAAAGGATTTTACCTTCAATGGACCACAAACATCAGAATGTACCAATTGCAACGACTCTGACTTCCTTGAGGGAGGATGCTTCTTGAAGGATACTCTGGTTTGCTTGCCAGCCATGCAATGAGAACATTTCTCCAATTCTGCACTCTTTAACCCTTGAAGAACATCCTTTTTAGCTAAGCAATCCAGCCCCTTTTCACTGATATGACTAAGCCTTTGGTGCCACAAAGATGCCTCCATATCCATGACATTCACACTGTCTTTAGCAACCAAAGCTTTTGTCCAATACAGTTTAGATGATTTCTCCCCTCTAGCCATGACCAAGTTACCTTTGGTGAGTTTCCACTTTCCAGGACCAAAGTGGTTATCATAACCACCATCATCAAGCATCTGCACAGAGATCAAATTAAAACGGACATCAGGAGCATGTTTGACTCCTCTAAGCAACAACTGCATTCCCATGTTGGTATGCAGGAAAACATCACCAACACTAATCACCTTAGACACACCATCATTACCCATCTTCAACACTCCAAAATCACCAGAAGTGTAAGATGTGAAGAACTCCTTCCTCAGTGTTGTTAGAACCACATGAAACACTAGAAGGAGGGGTTGAATAGTGTTTTAAAATTTTATTGAATAATTTTGGAAATCTTTGATTTAATATATCATTTAAAAAAGAACAACGTTTAAAGACCAATCTTAAGATCAGAGTTTAAATGAAACATGCGGAAAATAAGATAAGATTGATAATCTTTCAAAACGGTCTTAAGATTGTTTTAAATGAAAGTTTCTCAAAGTATCTTCTGAAGATTATTACAAGGAGTATCTTTTAGAATGGTTTCTAGAATACTTCATCAGACTGAAGATCGTCTGAAGTTTAATTCTGGTTTTGAACTGAGTTCTTTAGAGACTCACTTCAGACACCTATTTCAGAACTTCTTCAAGATACATTCTCTGTAATATCTCAAACGATATGAGAGAGATTTGAGTTTTAATTATCTTTGAAAACTTGTTTGATTGAAATTGTTATGTTATGGCGATTATGAAAATACTTTTCAATCCCCAAAGTAAATGCAGAACTGAAAATAAAAGAGATTAAGGGAAAGGAAACTTAGGCACAAAATTTATCTTGGTTCACCCACATCACCGTGAGTTACATCCAGTCCTAGTGGCAAACCACCACTGGATTTTCCACTATCTGAAACCACAGATACAAGTATTCTTAACAGCCTCTTCAGGCCACCCGAGTATTCCTCACGGCCTCTCCAGACCGACCGAGTATTCTTAGGCACACATGGTCTATCGAGTATTCCTCACGGCCTCTCCAGACCAACCGAGTATTTCTTTGTTCTCAACTACCTCTCCAGGCAACCTATGCAGTAGTCTTTTCTACCGAGCCTCTCCAAGCTCTAGACCAAGTGTACTTTGTTTCACCAAGCCTCTCCAGGCTCTCAGACACTTATTCAAGTGTAGAGTATTACTACTCAATCTAAGTTAGATGTTCGCTAGAACCTCTCAACTCAGATTCTTCTTGTACATAGAGATTACTGAGTACATACTCAGGATACAGTCATTACAAACTAAATACAAGGATAGACAGTGATACAAGTGTTTGAATTAAATACAATCCCTGTCTTTTCTATGAGGAATACATCCTCTGAGAGTAGGCTAACTAAGATATGAAATTAAGCTTCAGCCTTATCCTCTAACCAATGGTTTCCATGGGTTACATTCTCACCCGTATCATTGGAATACCAAGGTATCTTCAAAGCTTCAAACCGAACCCAGTTTGATAGTCATTTGCTCAGCATGATTGTCTTCAGACCAACAACCAACTTAATTGATCAAACAGATCAACTGAACAACATGACTAACTGACCAGCTAGTCAGTAGCCTGATTGATTCGAGAACCAACTCTCTGATCAACCTTTGTTGACAAATTGATGATCCACTTTAGCTCAAGTCAACTCTTGTTAACCATTTGGCACTCAGCCTAGTTAACTCTATTTGGTTGGGCAGTTAATCTAACTCCCACCACTTGTTAGGCAATCATCCCAACTTGGTTGTGTTAACAATAACAACAACTGGTTGGACCGACCAACTTGATCGATCCTGTCGATCAACTTGATTGATCCTATCGATCAACTTGATTGATCCTGTTGATCAACATGATTGATCCTATCGATCAACTTGATTGATCCTGTCGATCAACATGATTGATCCTATCGATCAACATCTTCAAATTCTTTCTTAAGGCTATTTATATGTTCTTCTTGAATATAGCCGTTGAAGATGATTCATAATACCGTTGAGCTGATGATGATGTGGCTCATATAGCCGTTGTGTAATAGCTTCTCAAACGGTTGCTTCTCCTTAAGCGAATAGGAGTACAGACGATCCCGTTCTGACACTTGTTATGTGCTTCTTTGTGAGAGATGTTTCATGATATAAATCTGCGTATTCTCTCTCTTGAATTTCTTCTGCTTTCTCCAGCTTTCTTCTGCTTTCTTTTGCATTGCATAAATGAGGAAATATCCGTTGAAATACTATCGTTTAGAGATAGCATTGAATCCTCCTGAATCCATTGTGAGACACGCTTCTGAGGGCTCTGACATGTCTGACATAGTACAACGTAGGTGCTGCTATAAAGCTACCACCGTTGTTGCTGCGAATGCTGCGTTGCAGAGATTTCCTAAGTGGTGTATGAAATTCAAAAGCACCAGGAAAGGTCTCTGTGTTTATTTCCATAAATATGCTTGAGAAGGAAACGTGTAGCAGAGAATGACTTTTCTCAGCAATCTTCAGAGAGCAAAAGGTCTTCATAGTCTTCAGCGAGTAGTGCCACGTCGGATTTCAGAAGGCCTCAATATTTCAGATGGATTGAGACTTCAGACAGATTGAAAATTCAGACAGGTTGATGTTTCAGACGACTTCAATCCTTCAGACGGGTTGCGCACTTCAGATGACTTCAATACTTCTGACTGGTTGAAACTTCAGAAGGCTTCTTCCTTATGTTAAGAGGATTGTAGCTTCATTATTCTTTGTATCTTCTTCTTTTTCTTCTTGTATCTTCTTCTTCTTCTTGTATCTTCTTCTTCTTCTTCTTCTTCTTGTATCTTCTTCTTCTTCTTCTTCTTGTATCTTCTTCTTCTGAGATAAAGATGTTGAGTTGTATGTATTTTATTCAACCATATTTCTTGCTTGCTTTTGTTTAGTCTTCTGACCCATTCTGGACAGCAACAGGTGTAGATGTAGTAGGTCTGCGCACACAGATCCTTTTATTGCAGGTGCAGCAGGCGTTGCAGAAAGTCTTTGCTATATTTCCTTATTTGTGCAAGACTTTGATCGAGGTAGAAAAGCATGTCTAGCTTTATCTACTGAGATGAGTGTACTCCATTTGATGGAGTGTGCTTTACGCTTTGCAACGTCTCCAAGAGATCATTTCTTGATTCTGACATCTTCATCTTTCAATCTCAAGACTGCTTTAGATCATCTTCAAATCTTCAAGTCTTTGTAGTCTTCAATTCTTCAGATAGTCTTCGAGTCTTCATATAGTCTTCAACTTGGTTATAGATTCCTTTTCTTTGGATTCTGCATTTTGTTCTTCTGATCCTGATCTTCTGAATGTGATTCTGATTATCTTCTTCTACAGATAATTATTCTGACCTGAAACACAATCATCAAACAAATACCTTTCTCAGTAGAATCTGTTTATGTAATCTTATTAAGATCTTATACAAACTTATTTGTTAATTATTAATATAATCTTATTTGTTAATCATTAAAACTTAAGGTTGCTAAGTCTTATAATCATGTTTAAATACTTAAACTGATTTATAGACTTCACAATCTCCCCCTTTTTAATGATGACAAATAAATTATATATTACTGACAAAATGTGTATAAAAAGAAACGAGAGATAAAATAAATTTATTACTCCCCCTATCTATATTACTCCCCCTGAGACAGACATTGATTCTTTTAGATATCTTCTGAAACAATTAAGTCTTTAATTAAACAATTCCAATTGTTAAATTTTTATTAACCAACTGTTACAAGTTTATTGTTAATATTTTAGATAAACGATTGTTAAATTTTTACTTGTTAAGATTTCAGATTCCTATTGTTATTAGACCATTAAAATCTTTTCTATGCCAATTGTTGGTTAAGTCTTTTAGATATCTTTTCTATACCAATTGTTAAATATTCAAGATTTCAGATACCTATTGTTATTAGAACATTAAAATCTTTTCAAGATTTCAGATACCTATTGTTATTAAAATCTTTTCTATGCCAATTGTTGGCTAAGTCTTTTAGATATCTTTTCTATACCAATTGTTAAATTATTATTATTAATATTTTAGATACCGATTGTTATTCTGATTGTTATTATAACTTTTAGTTTGTTATCCCCTGAGCTTCCTTACTGAATTTTATATTTCTTTCCTATTTCCTATTTATTTCTTCTTCTTATAATCTTCCTATATATTTCCCTTTTAGTTACATTCTTTTTAGCATTTTGTTAGTTTATATTTCTCCCCCTTTTGTCATTGATTAAAAAGGTTTGGTGATTACTCCCCCCTTTTGTTAATTAACTTTCCTCTGTATCTTGCATTAAACAGAATAAGGTTTCAGACTACTAGTTTTATAGACTTTTATAAACCGAAAATGTACTATCCAAAAAGAAGATTTTATTAGATTAAATTTGTTACAATTGCTCAGATACAGGTTTGAAGAGAAACAAAACACAAAAGAAAAAGGAAAACATTTTCTAAAAACATTTTATATGAACAAAAGCAGGTTTTCACAGAAAGGAAGGGAGGGTACATTCCAAAAACAGAATACATCCATCCATTGCTTCCTTCTTCTTATTCCTATGGAGGCCTTAGGTATAGCCTTAGAGACTTCATCTCTCCAAAGCTTCACCAGTCCTTCTGCTGCAGAGCTTCAGGAGTTGCCTCAGATCCCCAGACTTCATCCCTAACCGTGCTTTGCTGCACGCATTTTCCTTCTGACACCAGACACAAGGGAGGTACATCATTTAGGACAGTGGTGTGACCATCAGCAGCAACCATTAACATCAGGACCACTTTAGAAGTGATTCCCTTCATTAGATTTGCTTTTCTGGGATCTCCCAGTGGTCTTCCAATGCCCTGAGGATGTAACAAGATCACCATGGTCCAAGTAAAGAGAAATGGGTTTTCCGAAGAAACCTTTTCCTTACTTTTCATTCCAAACATTATCATCCAAGATGATTTGATCTTTGCTCCAACATGTTCCAGAGATCCTTCTTTTATTTTCCTTTGCTTCTTCATTGTCCTTCAGAGAGCAACACACTCAGATCCTTTAGAGAGAGCTATGGAAGAGCTTTGAGGATGTGAGTTTGTGTAGAGAGCTCTTGTGAATTTATAGGACTTGAAGCAAGGGTAAAATAGAGAAGTGAGGAAAATGAATCCATTGGATTGTTGTTTACGGGATGTCCATAGGCTCAGATAGCTTTGATGATGACGGTTTCAGACTTTGGGAGTCTCAAAACGTACATCATTGATTGGTCATGGATGAAGTATCATAGGAAAGAGAGTCATTAGCATAGATAGAGTAAGTTTTGGGAAAACGTTAAAAAAAATCAGAAAAGGCAGAGATATATAAAAACAGTTTTTGAAAAATATATTTGAAATACTTTTCGAAAAGAGAGAAGATAAAACGTTTGAAAAAGAATTGGAATGTATAAAATCAAGTATCTGAGAGATTGTTAAGGTGAGATTGTCTTAGATTTTTACTTATTAGGGAAAATTAAGTCTTATTATCAGATTTTAAAGGTTTCACTAGAAACAGCTTTCATAGATATTAAAGTTTTAAGATGAAGTGATGTTACCGAAGATCTGTTTATTGTTCACTGGATGAAGTAGTGTTATCTGACATTGCTTCTTGCCTTGAAGACTTTTTCTCCATCTGAGGTCATTTGAAGTCTGCACGTCCTACTTTTGTCTTTTGTCTTTTCCGCTTCCGAGAATCTTTGAACAATCATCTTAACATTTCTTCAAGAAATTGAGATAGACTTTAATGGCTTAAATATCAGTCACCTTAGTATTCTTGACCCACAATTTCAGCAAGTCCATAAGACTTCCTGAACAGGTTCAGAGAATAGGGATGTTACTAAGTCATGATTATCTTCTCAAGATTTGAGTTGGGCTTGATGTATAGAGTGTTAATCATCTGATCATTGTTTAACCCATACTTTCAGAGAGTTCATTTTGAACTGTCTGAATAGGTTCAGACAATGAAGATATTATCATACTATCCATCATTTTAAATGATGTTATCTTCACTTTTTCTTCTGTTGGTTTTCGTGAGGTTATCTTTAAAAACCTATTTTTCTGTAACATTCAAAAGCAAATACCTTTCAGTAGCACCTGATAAAGTTTGATAAGTATTTTAATTTACAGATATCATTTTATCAAATTTAGAAATTATCTTATTAAGATGGTTAATTTTAATTCTCTTATTAATTTTATCTTTTGTAAAATCAATTTGTTAATTTGTTAGAGATAGAATTGAGTTAATGATATAACTAAACATGCACAGATATAAGCACATAGAAATTAATCAGGAAAACTTAAGAATCATTAATTTTATAAAAGAAATAAATACAAAGACTCAGAAATAGAACACAGGTGTATCATTGATCACTAGGTTGGTTTTCATTTCTACTGGCTTCACTATTCTTCATTTCAGCCTTAAGCTTTTGGAGCTCTCTCTTTGCAGCTTTTAATCTCTTTGCAAGCCTATCCACCTTATCAGTTCTCCTCTTCTCATTGTATGCACCAGACGTCATTCCTTTCCTTTTATGAGACTTCAAGTGGGTATCTTTAGTTCCTTCTTCAAAGAGAGGATGAATGTCCACTTGATTCTCAGGAGCTTCTTCTCTTTCTATTAGAGTCCAGTCTAATTCAGCGTATGCAGCCGGAGTGAAGAAGTCAGGAGACGGTTGATCAAAGAGACTTTCCATAGGAAATCCCTTGTGCAACAAAATTTTCATGATTAAGGTATTGTGAAGATAGAGATTCTCATTTCCCATCTCATCTCTAAACATCATCTGATACAACAACACCCATGGGAGATTTATTTTCTTCTTTGACAGCAAGAGTCCCAATACAAACCTCTTCATCATGCTTATAACCAAATTGTTTCTTCCCCTATGGAGAATACAACAGTTTAGTATAGCAAGGAGGGTTTTGGGTATGCTCAGAAGTTGAGAAGGTCTGAACGGGGAAAATCTTCTTCTTCCAAAAAGATGTTGGTCAAGAACAAATGTTCCACCATGTAACGATTCCCATCTTTGGAAGTATTGTTCCCCTCTGTCAGGAACACCTATAACTTTAGCAATAAGTTTGGTGTCCACAAACAGTGATCTTTTCATTACCTTCGTTTCAATCCCAGTTCTGTTGGGTTCAGATATGATCTTGATGTTGTCCCAAAACTCCATTACACTTTCCTTATGCCAGGAGGAGGAAATGTTGTTGAAGTATGGAGTCCATCCAACAGCATCAAAATACTCAGAAATCTTGTAATCTGCCTCGTCAAATTTCGAGAGATTTACCATCCTACACGGGATGATTCTCTCATTAAAGACTGAGAGAGCAAGGTTACTTGATAATACTGAAGTATTTGCCATGAGTACTATGGAATAATTAATCTTTCTGAGATGAGAAAGCTTTGGCTTTTTAGAGAAAGGATTCGAATGGAGTGTATTTTCCATGTTGATCATCTAATCCTTTTATATAAGCAAGAGAGCGTGCTTCAGGCGTTAATGAAGGGTGGTTACGTGCACTGAACCGGTGTGGGAAGTAGTGTATCGTGTCGATAACCAGTTAATGATTCAATGATTCAAATCGTGTCGTTTCACATACCTTAAATAAAGCAAATAAAACCTACGACTCTTCATTTACTTAAATAAATGTACACAAAAATTTATGCAGATAATTCTACTAAACATGTGCGACGGTTCAAACCATTCATTCAAGCAAAAATATGCAACAGAACAATTTATAAACATCAGGCAATATACATATATAGCACTTAGCATGCAATCATATATTTTCACACACACACACACATATATATATACGTTTAAGAAATAATGATTTCAAACAGACTGATCATGCAATCACATATTATGAATAATTTCAATAAAACAAATCATGCAACAGATAAGTAACTATACTTAAATTTAAAACTTAAGTTTAGATAGGAAAGGTGTTACCCGTTTGTGATCTAGAGATAGATACACTTTCCTTTTCCAGTTACGTCTTGTGCTTTAGTTCTATGAATAATGAGTTTTGGAAAATGATTTTCCTATTCTCATTATCATTCTTCAGAGTTGCTTCAGCTTGGTGAGATTTTCATCTTCTGAGGATCTACTCTTTCTGCATTTGTTAGATGCTCAACCCGAAAGTGAGCTCTGATACCGATTGTTAGAACCACAGGAAACACTAGAAGGGGGGTTGAATAGTATTTTAAAACTTTATTGAATAATTTTGGAAATCTTTGATTTAATATATCATTTAAAAAAGAACAACGTTTAAAGACCAATCTTAAGATCAGAGTTTAAATGAAACATGCGGAAAATAAGATAAGATTGATAATCTTTCAAAACGGTCTTAAGATTGTTTTAAATGAAAGTTTCTCAAAGTATCTTCTGAAGATTATTACAAGGAGTATCTTTTAGAATGGTTTCTAAAATACTTTATCAGACTGAAGATCGTCTGAAGTTTAATTCTGGTTCTGAACTGAGTTCTTTAGAGACTCACTTCAGACACCTATTTCAGAACTTCTTCAAGATACATTCTCTGTAATATCTCAAACGATATGAGAGAGATTTGAGTTTTAATTATCTTTGAAAACTTGTTTGATTGAAATTGTTATGTTATGGCGATTATGAAAATACTTTTCAATCCCCAAAGTAAATGCAGAACTAAAAATAAAAGAGATTAAGGGAAACGAAACTTAGGCACAAAATTTATCCTGGTTCACCCACATCACCGTGAGTTACATCCAGTCCCAGTGGCAAACCACCACTGGATTTTCCACTATCTGAAACCACAGATACAAGTATTCTTAACAGCCTCTTCAGGCCACCCGAGTATTCCTCACGGCCTCTCCAGACCGACCGAGTATTCTTAGGCACACATGGTCTATCGAGTATTCCTCACGGCCTCTCCAGACCAACCGAGTATTTCTTTGTTCTCAACTACCTCTCCAGGCAACCTATGCAGTAGTCTTTTCTACCGAGCCTCTCCAAGCTCTAGACCAAGTGTACTTTGTTTCACCAAGCCTCTCCAGGCTCTCAGACACTTATTCAAGTGTAGAGTATTACTACTCAATCTAAGTTAGATGTTCGCTAGAACCTCTCAACTCAGATTCTTCTTGTACATAGAGATTACTGAGTACATACTCAGGATACAGTCATTACAAACTAAATACAAGGATAGACAGTGATACAAGTGTTTGAATTAAATACAATCCCTGTCTTTTCTATGAGGAATACATCCTCTGAGAGTAGGCTAACTAAGATATGAAATTAAGCTTCAGCCTTATCCTCTAACCAATGGTTTCCATGGGTTACATTCTCACCCGTATCATTGGAATACCAAGGTATCTTCAAAGCTTCAAACCGAACCCAGTTTGATAGTCATTTGCTCAGCATGATTGTCTTCAGACCAACAACCAACTTAATTGATCAAACAGATCAACTGAACAACATGACTAACTGACCAGCTAGTCAGTAGCCTGATTGATTCGAGAACCAACTCTCTGATCAACCTTTGTTGACAAATTGATGATCCACTTTAGCTCAAGTCAACTCTTGTTAACCATTTGGCACTCAGCCTAGTTAACTCTATTTGGTTGGGCAGTTAATCTAACTCCCACCACTTGTTAGGCAATCATCCCAACTTGGTTGTGTTAACAATAACAACAACTGGTTGGACCGACCAACTTGATCGATCCTGTCGATCAACTTGATTGATCCTATCGATCAACTTGATTGATCCTATTGATCAACATGATTGATCCTATCGATCAACTTGATTGATCCTGTCGATCAACATGATTGATCCTATCGATCAACATCTTCAAATTCTTTCTTAAGGCTATTTATATGTTCTTCTTGAATATAGCCGTTGAAGATGATTCATAATACCGTTGAGCTGATGATGATGTGGCTCATATAGCCGTTGTGTAATAGCTTCTCAAACGGTTGCTTCTCCTTAAGCGAATAGGAGTACAGACGATCCCGTTCTGACACTTGTTATGTGCTTCTTTGTGAGAGATGTTTCATGATATAAATCTGCGTATTCTCTCTCTTGAATTTCTTCTGCTTTCTCCAGCTTTCTTCTGCTTTCTTTTGCATTGCATAAATGAGGAAATATCCGTTGAAATACTATCGTTTAGAGATAGCATTGAATCCTCCTGAATCCATTGTGAGACACGCTTCTGAGGGCTCTGACATGTCTGACATAGTACAACGTAGGTGCTGCTATAAAGCTACCACCGTTGTTGCTGCGAATGCTGCGTTGCAGAGATTTCCTAAGTGGTGTATGAAATTCAAAAGCACCAGGAAAGGTCTCTGTGTTTATTTCCATAAATATGCTTGAGAAGGAAACGTGTAGCAGAGAATGACTTTTCTCAGCAATCTTCAGAGAGCAAAAGGTCTTCATAGTCTTCAGCGAGTAGTGCCACGTCGGATTTCAGAAGGCCTCAATATTTCAGATGGATTGAGACTTCAGACAGATTGAAAATTCAGACAGGTTGATGTTTCAGACGACTTCAATCCTTCAGACGGGTTGCGCACTTCAGATGACTTCAATACTTCTGACTGGTTGAAACTTCAGAAGGCTTCTTCCTTATGTTAAGAGGATTGTAGCTTCATTATTCTTTGTATCTTCTTCTTTTTCTTCTTGTATCTTCTTCTTCTTCTTGTATCTTCTTCTTCTTCTTCTTCTTGTATCTTCTTCTTCTGAGATAAAGATGTTGAGTTGTATGTATTTTATTCAACCATATTTCTTGCTTGCTTTTGTTTAGTCTTCTGACCCATTCTGGACAGCAACAGGTGTAGATGTAGTAGGTCTGCGCACACAGATCCTTTTATTGCAGGTGCAGCAGGCGTTGCAGAAAGTCTTTGCTATATTTCCTTATTTGTGCAAGACTTTGATCGAGGTAGAAAAGCATGTCTAGCTTTATCTACTGAGATGAGTGTACTCCATTTGATGGAGTGTGCTTTACGCTTTGCAACGTCTCCAAGAGATCATTTCTTGATTCTGACATCTTCATCTTTCAATCTCAAGACTGCTTTAGATCATCTTCAAATCTTCAAGTCTTTGTAGTCTTCAATTCTTCAGATAGTCTTCGAGTCTTCATATAGTCTTCAACTTGGTTATAGATTCCTTTTCTTTGGATTCTGCATTTTGTTCTTCTGATCCTGATCTTCTGAATGTGATTCTGATTATCTTCTTCTACAGATAATTATTCTGACCTGAAACACAATCATCAAACAAATACCTTTCTCAGTAGAATCTGTTTATGTAATCTTATTAAGATCTTATACAAACTTATTTGTTAATTATTAATATAATCTTATTTGTTAATCATTAAAACTTAAGGTTGCTAAGTCTTATAATCATGTTTAAATACTTAAACTGATTTATAGACTTCACAATCTCCCCCTTTTTAATGATGACAAATAAATTATATATTACTGACAAAATGTGTATAAAAAGAAACGAGAGATAAAATAAATTTATTACTCCCCCTATCTATATTACTCCCCCTGAGACAGACATTGATTCTTTTAGATATCTTCTGAAACAATTAAGTCTTTAATTAAACAATTCCAATTGTTAAATTTTTATTAACCAACTGTTACAAGTTTATTGTTAATATTTTAGATAAACGATTGTTAAATTTTTACTTGTTAAGATTTCAGATTCCTATTGTTATTAGACCATTAAAATCTTTTCTATGCCAATTGTTGGTTAAGTCTTTTAGATATCTTTTCTATACCAATTGTTAAATATTCAAGATTTCAGATACCTATTGTTATTAGAACATTAAAATCTTTTCAAGATTTCAGATACCTATTGTTATTAAAATCTTTTCTATGCCAATTGTTGGCTAAGTCTTTTAGATATCTTTTCTATACCAATTGTTAAATTATTATTATTAATATTTTAGATACCGATTGTTATTCTGATTGTTATTATAACTTTTAGTTTGTTATCCCCTGAGCTTCCTTACTGAATTTTATATTTCTTTCCTATTTCCTATTTATTTCTTCTTCTTATAATCTTCCTATATATTTCCCTTTTAGTTACATTCTTTTTAGCATTTTGTTAGTTTATATTTCTCCCCCTTTTGTCATTGATTAAAAAGGTTTGGTGATTACTCCCCCCTTTTGTTAATTAACTTTCCTCTGTATCTTGCATTAAACAGAATAAGGTTTCAGACTACTAGTTTTATAGACTTTTATAAACCGAAAATGTACTATCCAAAAAGAAGATTTTATTAGATTAAATTTGTTACAATTGCTCAGATACAGGTTTGAAGAGAAACAAAACACAAAAGAAAAAGGAAAACATTTTCTAAAAACATTTTATATGAACAAAAGGATAACTCCTCAGTGAAGAAACCAGGCACTTACTATGAACGAGAGTCTTCCCAATCTACTAGCTAGGTCAAATTAATCTTTTCTTATATTCTTTCTTTATATTAATTTTAATTTTTAGTCTGATGATTACGTGTGACGACGCGGTCTTCTCATTTTTATTTTTTGCAGGCCTCTTCTTTCAGTCACCAGAATTCATCAACAGATCATATTAATAATAGGATTAACTTTGTTTTTTATTCTTTGGATAATACCTTTTACTTAATCAATTTTAGTATATATATAGTATCATTTTCAACATGAAATTTCACTGATGGTTCGATGCAAAATAAACATGAGTGTCCATATGATACTATAAATTTTCCATGAGCAAGAGTATACTGGTATGTATGTTGTTCAGTTTCCAGCATTGAGAAAATATGGCGCCTCATATCTTCCGTTTCTCTTCACTCTCATTACGTTTCCTCATTCTGTTGATAATCGCCCTTACTTTGTTTATGAAGTTTTCTCCAGTTAGTGCAGGTTAATTTGTCCTTATCATCAAAATTATTAACATACAAAAATTTAGAAAAGTATGTGCACATACAAATATATATATATATGATCATGATGATGATCACTTAATTTATAAAGTTTAGTCAAATTAATACGTTGTATTTATTAATGCTTGGTACGTAGATAAATTAGTTCATCACCACAGCGGGATATAATCCTGTAAAAAGTTATATAACTTTCGAAATGTATTTCGAATTTTGCAGATCTGAAGATGAGGAAACTGGGTACGCCAAGCCCACCACCCCCACCAGTTTGGAACGATGGGCCAGTACCAGGTCGACGTCCAGGGAAACAGGAGCCTCCAAGTCGAAGCACGCCACCACCACCGTCAGGGCTTCCTCTACATTAAGGGTGCCGAGACCATGCCATTATAGATCGATCTTGACCACATCACCATGTTTATTAACTTATATATACAGCTATATATACTGTTATAAGTTTTATATATGTTCTATCTGTGTATATTTTGGGATTGGAAGACGAGATCATACTATAGATACCTCATATCATATATAGATATGTGACATCACATCACTAAATATTTATCTATTTTTTTTACATCAATAGTATATTTATTAAATTAATTATTATTAGTTCTCTCCTTATAATTTTTATATGATAAAATTAAATATGTTAGTCCAAATGTGAAATTAAGAATAATATTATTTATTTTTTAAGTTAGTGACTCCTTAGCTTGACCTATCAAAGAGAAAGGAAATAAGCGTAAGTAGATAGATTCTAAATTTCCCTCATCAAAACTCATAGTTCCAATCAATTCATAGAAATTAGAAAGATGAAAGTTTGGATTTTCATGATCCAATCCTGCAAATTGATGTGCGCTAATCAGATTTAGATGTGCAGTCTTCAACTCCAAGGTTCTTGCATTGGGTGGTACTAAAATGCTAGAGTGGTGTCGTGGTCCTTGATGGAAGATGTAATCTCCTAAGGTTCTCCTTACTGGATTTCCTTCTTCAGCCATATTTTTGGGCTCCTCAACAAATAACCTTCTTCTTCTCCTTCTTGAGTTTCTACCTCTGTTTCGTCGAGACGTCTTTTCGACTTCCGGGTCGAATAGTAGTTGATTAGGAGTTGCCTGACCTCTCAAAAGCATAAACATAAAACTTGAAACAGGGTAGTGTTGAAGATATTTTTAATTTTATAAATAAAACAAAACAATAAAATTCCTAAAAATATAAATCCTAAAAAAAAGAAAAATAAATAAATAATTAAGTAAAATAAATCTTGATAAATAGACCTCAGGGTTCTACACAAATTAGAACTGTTCCCCGGCAACGGCGCCAAAAATACTTGATGGGTTTCTGGCAAGCGAACCACAAATCCAGCAGTATAATAGTAAGAAAGAGTATCGTATCCACAGGGAACAATTATTTATGTAGAACAGAATCGTATTTATCAAGAGAAAGCACAGTTTAGAGAGTATAATTGCAGAATGATAAAGAGAGTAGATGATTAATTGGAATTAGAAAGGTAGAGTTAGAGACACTTTACTTAGATCAGGATTGGATTTCATCTCATCACACCCATTGTGCATATAAAGACTATCTATTATTTTAGGTTTACTCTATAATAATGTAGACAAACTTTATTGCTAAGGCCCCTCGCCGGCGACCTTAACACTCAAGGATAAATTATGCGGGATCTCCCAGGCGATAGATTTATCTCGGCTTATTTCGCTCTCTTTTATTCGGTTTGTAAAGAATTAGACGATAAACGAGGCCTAGTGCTGTAGACGCGCCTTCGCTCCAGTATTGTCACTACCTTATACTCATTAGGACACGCCTATGTTCGGATCCTGGATTGACAGCCCCCTAATTCTTTGCTACCGATTACTAAGTCCTATTGGTCGAATGCTCCTTCACTTAGAGTACTCACACTGCCCCTCGCTCATTAGTAAACATCCCTTTTCGGCCGTCAGTAGTAACCGAGTATTCTTATTCAATCAGAGAATGAGTTTCCTATGTCTAGGCTCCCCCATCCTCACTCCTAGTAATAACTGCTTTAGTTAAGACTAACCTATAACTTCAGACGCAAGCGTGGGAATTAGGAATAAGCACAGAATAAGACATACCACTATTATAGATAGGGAGCTCATTGAAATAATAATATATAATTTATATACACTCAAGGATAGAATCAATTACATCCAATCCTACTGGAGAGTTAACTACATGAAGTAGCCATACAAACCATCGAAGACGCTGTCACCATCTTCAATCCTCGTGAAAGCGCTCCTCCTCTCCTACTCTAAACTTAGCTTTGATACATAATCACTGAATTACAATGACTGTCTATCTCGCTAACCAACTAACTTCATTGACTGACGCAAGAGGTTCCTATTTATAGATTAGGAAAGACAAAGCAAATTTGGGAAGAGATCCTCTTAAAAACGGCAACTGGGAAGCGATCTGCGTGTTCTGCGCTTCAAGCTGCGCTACAGCGCAAGCTGTAGCGCAGGTTCCATAGAGTTGCGCTTCACCTGCGCTATAGCGCGGGGTGAAGCGCAGCTAGCGTCTTGTAGCTTCAACTTTCCTCTTTTATTTGTTGATCTCTCCCCGAGACTGGTTTTCACGCGTTTGCCTTTCCTTGTTTCCCCTTATTTTCTGATATCTTTATATTTATTGTGCAATCCTTGTTTATTTGGGAAGCTTGTCTGCAATATCTTTGATTGATTGGCTCTGATCTCCTCATTAATGATTCAAATCTTCTTCACATCTTTAATTACTTGTCTTCAATCAATCTACAATCTTGCATAAATCCTCCTCATTTAATGCCATTTAATCTCTGAATTAAATCTTTGCAATAATCCTGCAAAAATCAGCAATAAATCTATTAAAATAGCATCAAATTCAAAACTAGGATTAATAAATACAAATTAGTAAATATTAAATAAAAATGGGGTAAAATTATCATTTTGTCCTTGATAAGTGAAATAAAATATATACTAATTTATCAACTATTTTTCACTTATCAGTAGGTAGGAACGACTTTCAGGATCGGAACTTCCATTGTTGGAGCTTGGTTCAGCCATCATAGAAGACTTAAGGAAAGAAAGAAGTGTTGTGCAGCAGAGATCTCCTAAGAGAGCTCTGATGCCATAAAAGAGTTTTGATGGAAGATGAAAATCATTTCTTATTGAAGAAATCAGAGTAATGACTCTTAAATACAACAGAAAGGAAACTGAATTTTTAGCTAACAGAATACAAACTAACAGAAAAACTGAAACTGTTAATGATAGTTATTCAAATTACTCAAACTGTATTATCTGTATTATTGTTTAATAATGAGACAAAGTCTCTATGCTTCCCACACCCATCATCTCTCAATTGTGTCTTGTTTTCTTCTCCCTCCAAACGAACTCACAATTAGGGATTTATAATATAAGCGAAGAAATAAAGTTGTCATTTCAAGGAGATTGAGGGGGTTTGGTGGGTTTGTTTTTCTTTATAGGGATTGATTTGAAGGTTTTTTGAAGTTTTTAAATGTCAGGACACATCACTAAACGTCACAAGGCCAACAAGCTCGTTAACGTGCCAAATCAGCAAAATTTCAACATTAATAGAATGTGACTAATGACAGGGACTAATGTGATTGACGATTGCAAACACTAAGGATTATGTGCAATTTCCATTAGCTCAGGGAATAATATGACACACCCTGCGATAATTGGAGACGAATTTGATGATTTATTTTACACTACAAGAAATTCAGTTTTTAGCGATGGCTTTTCTGCGACGACCCAGTGGTGTCACTATGTCGTCGCTAGGAATTGACAGTTCGCTATAAATTATAATTTATTTACTTTTTTCTGAAAAAAATAAATGTAGCGACGGCTTTAGAGACGGCAGGCCGTCACTACATTAAAAATGAACTTTTAATTTGTGTGTGCATTTTATTTTGAAACGTAGCGACGGCCAGGCCATCGCTACATTAAAAACTTGCAGGAGTTAAAATCCCCCCCCTCCCCTCTTCCTCCATTTCCAAATCCCTTTTCCCCAAACTCTCTTTTCCTCTCATACAGCCACCCCTATTCCTGTCCCCTCACCCCGTTTACTTTGAAAAACTGACCGATTGAAGCGTTCCTCTCCTTCATAGGATCGTTTTGAACCGATCAGTTTTCAAAATAGTTGCTTGTAGGTGACGTTAGAGCTAGTTCTAGAGTTATTCCTTTTTCAGAGTCGCAACAAGTATGTTTTTTTAAAGCTTTAATCAATTTTTTTTTAATTAATAGTTTATTTGTTTTATAAATTTATTAATGTGATATAAGAATTAGGTTTATTTGTAATTAATAGTTTATGTATAGTTAGTTTTTTATTAATTTATTTTTTTGGAATTAGGTTTATTTGTAAATAGTCTATTTGTAATTAATAGTTTTAATTAATTAATTTGTATATAGATTTATTTGTTATATTAATTTATTAATGTGATATAGGAATTAGGTTTATCTGTAATTAATAGTTTATTTAATTTATTTGTAATTATTATTTTATTTGTTTTATTAATTTATTAATGATTATTTAATTTATTAGTAATTAATAATTAGCAATTAGATTTTTTAATTTATATAATTATTTATTTTTTATATAGTGTCTATAGTCATTATAATTAGTTTTATTAATTTTATTTGTAATTAGTATATTAGTAATTATTTTATTAATTAGTATATTAGTAATATGTAATTAGTTTTTTTAATTTATATAATTATTTATTTTGTATATAATGTCTATAGTCATTAGTGCTAGGATGCGTGGTAGAGGTGGAAAGAAGATCCCACCGAGTAGAGGGAGGTCCATCCCTCCGGGCGAGCTACGACAACAGGCAGCTCGCGCGATGCGGGAGAGGGCCAACCTCTCTCACTCACACGCTGATCAGATGCCGGAGCATCCTTCTACCTCAGCGTCGACGGGCGCCATGCAGACTTCTTCTTTTTCCTCCCCTCCACCATATGCTCTGGCACAGTTGGAAGGTATAAGGTTCATCCCGACATCGGGATTAGTTCAGATGACTCTAGTGCAGGAAGACGTTATGCCCGAGATAGACGCTGACGACGTTCATGATGACCTAGATAGGGATGCTAACCAGAAGTCTGATGAGGAGCCAGCTCGGTTCCAGGGTGCCGGCTCAAGCAGATCTCATGAGGCAGACGCTCGAGGTCGGGTTATTATCCGACCATTTGGCAAGGGGCGAGTTTGTTTACTTTTTCTTCTTTAGAATTGATATTAATATTGAATCTTTATTTGTTTTAACTGTTAATATTGAATATTTTATTTTGCAGGTGGGTGCCTAACACCCCACCTATCGCAGTCATTGGTCATGCGATCCGTTCGCAGTTTCGGGGTCCTCACTACCTTTGGGAGGTCACCCCGCAGGATGTTAGGGACAAGTGGTGGGAGGAGTTCACGGTAATTAAAAACCCTATCCACTTTAAATTTTTACTTAAGATTTGTCAATTTGGCAGGACTTGCCATATTTTTATTTTGCAGAGCCGAGTTACTTAGGACCCTTCTGACGAGGCCCAAATCAAGAAGGTGTACGAGCAAAGGGTTGCTCGTCGCCTTTGAGATATGATGAACAAGGCTCGGAAGGGTGGGAAGAGGCCCACATGGTGTGGTGAAGAGGACTGCGAGGATCTTTTGGCCTACTGGGACTCTATAGAATTCAAGGGGAAGTCCGCTCGTAATAAGAGCAACCGGACTTCTCAACGCGGGGGGGGGGGGGGGGGGCAGTCCACACCACGGGCGGGCCCACCATGAGGTGGTGTTGGATATGGTATGTATAAACAAACACTCTTTTGTATTATGTTTCTATTTGTTGTTAAATTAATTAATTTGTGTAATTTTCTTGTGTAGGCTCAACAGCTTGGGCGAGAGGTCGAACTGGACGAGTTCTTTGTTGCCACCCACGCCAAAAAGGGTGGTGGCTGGGTAGATGACCGGGCCCGGTCCACCTATGTAAGTGTTTGTTTATAAGTGTCTTTTTATATAATTTCATATTTATGCAATTGAATATATAACTAATAACTAATTTTACTTTAACCTCAACAGACAAATTACAAGAAGCGCCTGAGAGAGGTGGAGTCACAGATGGGGGACACCTCCATGACTGATGCCTCGACCAAGCTGTAGATATGGAGGGATGTTGCGGGTGGCAAGACCCGAGGCCATTGTTATGGCATCGGGGACTTGGCCTTCAACATTCGTCCAGGTGTGACCAGCTTAACTCAGGAGTCCCGGGCTCACCCGGGCAAGAGTACTTAGGGGTCCAGGTCACGACATTCTGCTCAGGAGGCGTTGCGCCAGGAAGTCCATGAAGCAAAGGAGCAGTCTCGACAGTCTATAGAGAAGGCTGCAAAGTTGGAGGATTAGTTAGCACGACTCCAACGACAGATGCAGCAGATCCTGGACGCTTAGGCTCTAGCTCAGGCTCCAGCTCAGGATCAGGCACAGTCGCACCCCCATTAATCCCGCCATGGATGACCAATCGGTGGATGATGAGGACGAGCAGCCCGCCCCACAGCCCCAGTGTCACCACCGCCATTGATTTCTTTATGTTTATGTTTTATTGTATTATTTGTTAACAAAGTTTGTGTGTGTGTGTGTATATATATATTATATGCTTTTTTTAATATTGTTTTTATAATTTTAAATTTAATAAATAATAAATTTAATTTTTAAAAAAAATTACCTGTAGCGACGGTCGTGGCCGTCACTACAGTCTCTAGATAATTTTTTTTTTAAAAAAATACTCTTAGTGACAGCCATGTTTGGAGAGCTTCAGCGACGGCTAAGCCGTCTCTAGGTAGCGACGGCTAACATGAGTCGTCGCTACTATATTTACGACGAGCTACTTAGCGACGTCCATGTGGCCGTCGCTACGTAGCCTGTAGAGACAGATTTTTCTTGTGTAGCGTCGGCCAGAGGCCGTCGCTAAAAACGAATTTTCTTGTAGTGTTATTTCTGGCACTATAACCACATCATGAATGGGATCAACCTTACCCTAAAGTGGGTAAGATCACTACTTTAAACCCATCAACCTTTTTTAATTACTAATAGTATTATTTTAAAAATAATAAAAAGATTTGAGTCCTACATTTCACGGGTCTATTGAAGGTATATAACTTGACATTTTTTGCAGGTTTTTATGAATTTTTATGGATTTTTATGGGTAGAGGACTTTATCGATAGGGGTTAAAAAGCCCCGGATTATTTGAAAATCTATAATAAAGGGTTTAAGGGCTTTTATGAACCGACACCGTCAGATTAGCTAATTTTACTGGATCTCCTTAATAATTAATGATGATTCAATGGCTTTTCGATCCCCACCAATGAAGTTTTTTTTTTTTCCTGAAGTCTAGACGGTGAAAGAAGAATGACCCATGTCATCTTCATTGGGCACAAGTCAATGGCGTATTTTTTTTTTTTTTTTTTGACGGTATATATTTGAGCTTCATGTGTGATGTTGGATCTACCGGTAGATCATCTACGTACGTGGACTGATAAAGCCAGGAGCGACCTTGAATATTTGTTCTTTTGTAGGTTAAATGTGAAAGTAATTAGTCAAAGGGTTAACCGTTATATTGTCGCCAGAGAAACTTCAGTGTAGAAGTATATGCATCTTGGAATTAGAAGCGCAACGAAGTCAAAGTAAACGGTATAAATTAGAAGTATTCATATCCAATATAATGTAAACCATAAAAACCGTACCTAAAAATTGAAAAAAAATCAAACCGAAAAGTAAAAAATTGTAAACCACAAAAAACTATTTTTTTTAATTGAATTGAATTTCGGATCCTATGTTAAAAATTAATCCATTTCAATCTAAACCCAACTCATATACCACATATTAATTTATTTATAAAATAATCATATATTTTTACTTGTATAAGTATATATTTAAGAAATCTCTTATTATAATATATTTTTTATGATTTTATTATATAATATCATTTTAATATCTCTATAAATATATCAATTTTAAACTAATTTTAAATTAATTTTCATGTATGTTCTTCTTTTTATATAATTTTATAGTTATATTAATAAATATAAATTAAAATAAAAAATATTTATTATTATTTCATAATTTTATTTATTTTTATCTAATATTTGTTGTCTCTTTAAAAAACAAAAAAACAGTCCAATCCAATTTAATTTGGATGGGATTGAATCGAATTCAAAAGAAAATAAAAACGGATCATTAAATGATGAAATGATAAAACCACAATGAATGGATCAAATGGTTTTTTATTTTAAAAACCGATCCAAACCAAACTATATATGAATGATCCCCCACACCACCTTGAAGCCTTTTTTTTTTTTTTTAAGTTTAGACGGTGAAAGAAGAATGACAGCATCTTCATTGGGCACAAGTCAATGGCGTATTTGAGCTTCATGTGTGATGTTATATTAGATCTACGTATGTGGACTGATAAGCCAGAGGTGACCTTGAATATTTGCTCTTTTGTGGATTAAATGTGAAAGCAAGTCGAAGGGTTAATTGACCGTTATATTTCCTCCAGAGAAACATATGCAAAAATATATGCATCTTGGAATTAGAAGCACGACAAAGTAGAGGACATAATATTACTATCTCCTTTCCTATTTAACTATCCATTTCGACTAAAAACACACATACTAAGGAAAAATAGTGGGTCATTTATTAATATAAGGCTAAAATGGAGAAAGATGTAATTATTACTATTGGGTTTGTAAATGGACAACTAAATAGTAACAATTTTTTTCTTTAAAATTAGACCGTTAAATAAGAGCGGAGATAGTAATTAATAGAAGTGTTCATATCCAATTCAATTCAACGTTAACAATAAAAATCGAATCGAATACCAAATAAAATAAAAAAAATTATAAACATAAAAAACTAAATTTTTTACTGAATTGGATTGGTTTTCGTTACAGAGAGGTTGTGGTTGTGCACTCTAACCCCCAACGACAGCAGCACACGGCTGGCTGTCGGTGTGCTGGTGGCGATGACGAGTATTAGCGACAAGGGGCCAGAAGCCAGACAACACGGTGCAAGGGTTCCACGGGACAAAGAAAAAGGAAAGATGAAATGTGAGTAAAGAAAGAAGTCTGAATGTTGAACAGTCTTAGAGCAACTCCAACGGCGAGTACTTACACGGTTCTTAATTTTAAGAAACTTCACAAGCAACTCCCTCGTTGGAGATTGATGACATGGAGTGCTTAGAAAAAGTTTGAAGAACCCAGGTGCTTTTGGAAGCAGCCGGATTTTCTGGGTCTTAGCAATAAAAAACAGTAAAAAAATACAATTTAACTGAATTTAGCGGGGGATTCAAGTCAGTTGTTTCACCAAATTATAAAGAAAATTACAGAACCAACCAATCAGTATAGAAAATTATAGAGAAATAATTAAATACAAATAAATTACAGAAATAAAAACAAACAAATAAAACAGATATAAATAAATACAGGAATAAATTAAAAAAATACAGAAAAAAAAGGAAAAAATAGCAGAGATGAGGAATTGGAGATGAACAGATTAGCAACATCATGAAGTCAACCTGAAATTTGAGAAGAAAAAGGGAGAAATTTCAGATCAAAGAAAAACCAAGAGAGGGAGGGAAAATCAACAGAAAAAGGGGGAGAAATAGAGGACTCACCATGATCATGGGCGTCGAGAGGAAGATCGCGTACATGCGCGGCCACTAGCGCAACCAACATCACTAAAGAGTCGTCCATCAAGATTGAGTGGGAGAAGGAAAAGGAAAAAGGTTGAGGCTTTGGGGTGGGAGAAGAGAGAAAGGTTGAGTCTTTGGGGGAGAAGAGAGGGGGTGCTGCGGGTGGAGAAGAGAAGGAATTTGGTGGGGTGGGTGGAAGAAGAAAGGGGGTGGTGCGGGTGGAGAAGAGAAGGAGTTTGGTGGGAGAAGAAAGGGGTGATACTGGTGGAGTGTTGTTGCAGGTGAGATAGGGAGAAGAGAGGAGGGGATGCGGGTGGGAGAAGTCTGATAGACTTGCTGGGGTGGAGTGGGGTGGGAAGAATAAAGAGTTGGAAGGGTTTTTTTCAGGAGATGGGGTTCTCTCCGGTACTTGCATTTGCAAGTATGAGAGAGAAAGACACATATATTTTGTGGGACCTGTACTTGCATTTGCTGGGTCCCACAAATATATATATATGTGTCTTTCTCTCTCATACTTGCAAATGCAAGTACCGGAGAGGAGATGCACTCTGATGGAAGAGTCTAGATAGATGGGATGGGTAAGGATTTTTTTTAAAAAATGTAATTGTTAGGTTAAAAAATTTTAATTACGTTTAAATTTTTTAGAAAAATAATTTATATTTGATTATGTTTAAATTTTATTTAGAAAATTAATTTTTATTTTATTATATTTAAAAAAATAATTTTATTTAGAAAATCAATTAGCATTTTAAATTGAACAAGAATATTAAAATAATAAATGTGAGATAGTTTGTGGGGTTCATTTTGGAGTTCTTGTAGAGTTGCTCTGTTGGAGCGTAGAGTTGCTTAAATTATAAAAGTTGCTTAAAAAGTAAAAAAAGATGATGTGTACAAGTAGGACCCACATAAATAATAATAAATTATGTTTTAAACAACTTGAGTGGGGTGTTCCATTGAAGATGATCTTAAGCTCTGGTTTTTCAAAATAAACCTGAACCCAACCGACAAACCCAACCCGCAATTTTTTGTTTGGATCAGATCCGGTCAGCCTTGATTAACATGTCTACACCTGCGCCGCACCCGCTTACACCCTGCTTATAACGCGGCTTGCTATGTGATCCCAACTACTAGGTCTCTTTTCTTGTGTGTTTTAATTCTCTCCTTGATATTAATTTCAATTTTTAGCATTATGATTAATTACGTATAACACGCGGTTTTCTCATTTTTCTTTTCCCGGCGTCAATGATCATATTAGTAAACTAAATTGTTGGGGTGGGGGTTATTTTTCTATATATGAAATTTCATTGAATGTTCGAAGAAAAATAAGTATCATGAGTTTTCTGTCTCAAACTTTCCGTGTATAAATTTTCCATATGGTTTCTATATATAGCTGAAGCAAAACTTGCATATTAATTGTCTGGTTTCAAACATTGTGAGATGGCTCGTATATTAAGTCTCTCTTCAATACATTTTCTCATTTTGTTAATATTCGTCTTTACTTTGTTTATGCACTTGACTCCAATTAGTGCAGGTTTGTCTTTGCCATCGAAATTAACATAAAATTAGAATGTTTAAAACAAAACATGCATGTCTAGACATAAATAGACGACCATATATCTCATCTCTGTAAAAAGAAAACTAATATATATTAATTGTTGAATTTGCAGATCTGAAGATGAGGAAACTGGGAAACTCTCCAAGTCCACCTCCTCCACCACAAAAAGCACCTCCACCAGGAGCTGGACATTAAGAGAAGAGGATGTTTCATTCATGTTATTTTTGTTCCTGGTCCTACAAAACATCACGCCCCTCCAGCTTTATAATTAACCGCCAGTTTATATAGCTATTCATTTAGACACACTCTTTTTAACACAGGTCATGTGATTGGTTAAAATTCATGGGTCCCATTAAATTATGTGGGTTTCACTACCAATGTGACGGGACCCATGTAACTTTTAACCAATCACAAGGAATATGTTGGAAAGAGTGTATAAAGAGAGTGTGTTGCTAGCATTTTTCTTTCTTTCTGTGTATATATAATTTGTGCCTGGAATGTGGGATTAATTAATGGAGTACAGAAAATTTGAAGAACATTTGATACATATTTCTCTGTCACTAGTTTCCATGGAAAGTGACTTTAATTTTATCATTTATTTTATTTTGTGTAAGTGTTAATTTAGAAACCAATATTTTTGCTGTGTACGACTATATTTTTCTGTTTGTTTGTTGTGTCTACGCATCTCATTTTTTTTTTGGTCAACTACGCATCTCAATTTGAACCGTGAACCGTTCTAAACACACTGCTATAATTGATTATTTTGAAGGAAAATTCTAGGGTGAATTATATAAATTTGGTCTACTTTTTAATAGCTATTAAAAATGAATGGATAATTTTATTTTTACTAAATTAATTAATAATTTTTAATGGACTATTTTAGGACCAACCAAAATTTGATCCATTTAGTCCAACTTATATATTATTGATTATTAGAGATGAATGAATAATTTTATTTTTTATTAAATAGTCTTTATATGACTATTTAAGTTTAATTTACAGAAAATATGGATTTACATTATAATCTATGTTAGTTTCATTGAAAATATGTTAGTTTAAAGTTGAAGCGGGGATTTTTACATCACACTATATTATCAATTTAGATTTTTATTCTTTTCAACCAATATTTCATAAAAGTAACTGAAAATCAATTTAATATCTGTCATTAATAAATAAAACAAGTATTGAATTTGATGATAAGAAATTTAAATTACCATATTTCTACATTCTGGACCACGTGGACTATGGTCCACCCTAGCCAGACCCGATTCTTAATATGACTATTTGAGTTTAATTTAAGTGTAAATATGGATCTATAATACAACTTATGTTAATTCATTGAGGATATATCAATTTAAAGTTGAAGTGAAAAATTTCTTTATTACACGGTGCTATCGATTTGTGTTATTATTCTTTTAACCAATATTTCATAAAGTAACTAGAAACTGATTTTACGTTAGTCATTAATGAGCATTAAATTTGATTCTTAAAAATTTAAATTATTATATTTTTACAATCTAGACCACATGGACCATAGACACCAACAGGGGTTGGTTCAAGTGGTACATGCTTGATCCCCTTAAGCAAGGTCTCAGGTTTGAGTTTTATGGATGGAACAATTTCTCACTGGGAGAGCTAACCCCACCATGATGTGGATGTTCCCAGCTCAAATAGGACTGCCTCCCATTGAGGATACTTATGGTTTAAACCAAAATAATCCACCCTAGACAGACCGTACGTATTTTGAAATTCTATTTTTTGTAAAAGTAACTTTTTTTAGGTTAATTATTTTGAAAGTTTGATTCCTTAGTTTTTTTTGTGTTAAATACAAGTATCCCTTATTACCATGGGTAATTTTGTTTGGAGTTTATTCACACCCTTCCATAAGAGTGTATAAATGGTATAAATAAATACTGCAGTATTCTCTATTCCTTGGGCTCTCATTGGCGATTTTAACGAAGTTTTACTTCCTAATGAAGTTAGGGGTGGTTTATTCTCTACGAACAGAGCCAACAAATTTGCTAAAGTATTGGATATGTGTAGATTGATCGACCTTGGAGCTGTTGGTGGCCAATTTACTTGGTTTAGGACGGTTCAAGGTGGGCATGGTATCTCTAAAAGGCTAGACAGAGTTCTGGTCGATTGTGATTGGAGAATTCTGTTACCCCATGCTTTTGTTGAAGTCCTGTGCAGAGTTCAATTAGATCACGACCTATTATTTTGCATTGTGGTGATGACCCTTCTTCAAATAAGAATCGTCCCTTCCGGTACTTAGACGCTTGGTCAAGACATGCGGATTACAGGGATATTATGGCTACAGCCTGGCGCTCTGCCTCCCACGGGGTTGCTTCTCGTCTTAATTTAGTCTGGGAGGAATCACTAAAATTTAACTCTGAAGTCTTTGGTAATATATTTCGCAGGAAAAGAAGCGTGGAATCTAGACTGCGGGGAATTCAAGCTGAGCTCGATCTCTTTCCAACTCGTACATGTTAAAGTTGGAAGTGGACCTATAGCGGGAATATAATGAAGTATTGAGTCAAGAAGAAGTCCTTTGGTACCAAAAATCTAGAGAACAATGGGTCAAGTTGGGAGATAAAAACAACAAATTCTTCCACACTTAAACAATTGTACGAAGAAGACGTAATAAAATTTCAGGAATCAATACCCAAAGAAGGTGTGTGGTGTACGGGTGCATAGGTTATTAAAGAAGAAGTGCTCACTTTCTATAAGCATCTTTTTGCTCATTCTTCTTCGTTAGGCCCTTCTCATTTAGCTATAGACACGCTCCCCCAATTGAGTCAGGATGGTGTTCTTTCTCTTACTGCTCATGTGACCAAAGAGGAGGTTAAGCGGGCTCTCATGAGTATGGGATCTTACAAAGCGTCGGGTCCTGATGGATTCCAACCAATTTTCTTTAAGAAGTATTGGGATGTGGTTGGTGATGATATTTGGAGGCTTGTTAGAGATGCCTTTTTGTTTGGGTGCTCGGAACCTTCCATTGTTGACACACTTGTGGTGCTTATTCCCAAAGTGGATCTGCCAGTTAATTTGAAAGACTTTTGTCCTATTAGCCTTTGCAACGTTATCTACAAAATTATAACAAAGGTGATTATGAGTAGATTGTGCCCATTCCTTGATGACTTGATAGGTCCTCTCCAGGGGAGCTTCATCCCGGGAAGGGGAACAACTGATAATGCAATCGTTTCCCAAGAAGTGATTCATTACATGTACACCTCGAAATCAAAGACTGGTTCGTTGGCCTTTAAAATTGACCTTGAGAAGGCGTATGATAGAGTCAACTGGGACTTCTTGGAAAAAACACTCCATGATTTTGGGTTCCCTTTGCCCACAATTAAATTGATTATGTGGTGTGTGCGTTCCTCTTCCCTATCTATTCTTTGGAACGGGTCTAAGCTGGAGCCCTTTTCTCCTACTAGAGGACTTCGTCCAGAGGATCCTATGTCTCCTTACCTTTTTGTTCTTTGTATGGAGAAAATAGTTGTTTAGATCTAGCAGAAAGTTGATACAGGGATTTGGAAACCTATTCAAGTCTCTAGGAGAGGCCCTTACTTGTCTCATCTTCTTTTTGCTGATGATATCCTGCTATTTTGTAAAGCTTCTCATTCCCAGGTTAGGTTAGTCATTGATACTCTTTCTGAATTCTGTGAGGCTTCTGGGATGAAGGTGAATGTTGACAAGTCAAAAGTTATGGCTTCCAAATATATGTATCGTGTTCGCAGAAGAAATATGGAGCAAGGATCTTCAATCAAAATGGTTCAGAACCTGGGTAAGTACTTGGGTTTTCCCCTCCATTCTGGTAGAGTGCGAAAAGATGATTTCAATGATGTTCTGGGCAAGATGGAATCTAGATTAGCTTCCTGGAAAGCTTGTTTACTCAACAAAGCAGGTCGCTTATGTCTTATTAAATCAGTTGTGGTCTCTTCCGGTCTATACTATGCAAACTACTTGGTACCCACAGTATGTGTGTAATCAGATTGATAGGAGGGTGAGGAATTTCTTTTGGTGTGGTAATTCATATCATAATGGTTGGCACCCGGTTCACAGGGATAAAATCATTACTCCCAAAAAGCAAGGGGGCTTGGGAGTTCGTTCTGCTCGTCTCATTAATGCTTCCCTCCTTGGTAAGTTAGTGTGGTCTCTTCTTCAGGGGGTTGATAAATTGTGGGTTAGAGTTCTTTCTAATAAATACCTCACTGATGGTAATGTCCTGAGTGCTTCTACTAGGACATGTGCCTCCTCTATTTGGCAGAGCATTGTTAAGGCTAAAAATGAACTCAAGGATGGGTTTCAATTTCAGTTGGGTGATGGCTCAACTTCCTTCTGGTATTCTGATTGGACAGGGGTGGGAAGATTTTGCAATATGGTCCCCTATGTGCATATTGCTGACACGGCTATCATAGTTTCTGATTTGGTACAAGGTAACTCCTGGAATTTTACTTTGCTTTATACGACCCTCCCTCAAATTGTGTTGGATTTGTGTAACAATGTCACCCCTGCTTTGAATGTTTTGGCGCATGATAACTGGATCTGGCCACCTGCTAATAATGGCTCTTACTCCTCTAGCTCGGGCTATATGTGGCTCCTGCAGAAAGAGCTTAATTCATCTACGACCCAAGTCTCTCTATCTTGGGTTTGGAAGCTTAATTGTCCTGAAAAAAATTAAGCTCCTTATTTGGTTAATTCTTCAGAATGGCATTCCTACTAATGAGAAGAGATTCTCCTGCCACCTTGCATCATCGCCAACTTGCACGCGTTGTTCACATCCTGTGGAGACAGCTCTCCATTGCCTTCGAGACTGTCCCCATGCTCTTGAGGTTTGGACTCGCCTTCAGCTAATTAGTTGTGGTAATTTCTTCACTTCTCATATTGGTACTTGGCTGTATTTGAACATAAAAGGTGAGAAAGGAACTTTATTCTTGACAGCCTTGTGGTGGCTATAGGGCTGTGCAAAAAAAACCAATATTATAAACCAATCCATTACCACACCAGTACCACACTAAAAAAACCCAATTAATTAAAACTAATATTTAAACCAACCTATTTTAATTTTAAAAAACCCAATTCAACTTTTAACCCAATAACAAGTTTGGGTACCCGATTTTTTATCTAGTTTTAATTGTCACTCCTCTTAGATTGATTACCCATCTACCTCACATTTCACCATGAACCCTAATCCCCAATTCTCTTCATCCATGCTTCGAATCCATTCATCACGTTCATGATTTCGCTCTTCGATCAAATAACCATTTCGCTCGCGATCTAATTCTGACTGAAGTCCTCTCTTAGCTCGCGATTGAATAATCGGTCTCTTCCTCTGTTCGTCATCTCGCTGCTTCCATTGGTCTCTTCCTTTGTTCGTTATCTCGCTGCCTCCATTAGTCTCTCGTCCATTTTTAAGCTTCGATTCTCTCATTATGTAATTATGTTCTTATTCTCTCATTCTGTAAGCTAGTGCTTGTATAATCTGATTCACTCTAGAACTTGAAATACACTTGCTCTGATGTTAAGGTAGTTACTTACTGTTGCAAGTAATGGACTATCACGTGTCTACAATAATTTGTTTGCTGATGTTCTACCACATGTCTATTGCACCTGCAATCCAAAATAAGTGTTTATTGTACTCAATAACATGTTTTGATTTATGTGAGTATCCATATTAATTTTTATATATTTCCAACAACCACCTGCTATTTTCAACACAATTCATAATGGGTTTTGAAAGTTTACCAATTCTCATTAGTTGTTTTGAAAGTTTACCAATTCATAATGGGTTTTCACTTTTCAGTCATTTGTTATAGCTCCTCATTTTATCTTTAAAATCAAGTTGAAATGTCTATTGATATATCATTCAAGCCTAAATCTCTTTGTTTTCATTCTCCAAAGATACTTCACATTTGTTTTCATTCAAATTCATTTATTGATGTTTTTTTATATGATCATGAAGTTATTGCAGCACTTTTCTGGGTAATGAAGTATAGGTCATGGCTATTATTGATGAACTCATGAATCCTTGATAGTGTTTAACCGTATATGGAATTTGATGCATTGATTGAAATTTTCAGCAACTTATCAATATCAAAAGAAAACCATCCTTGAATCTGTTTTCTCTAATTTTCTTATACAAAGGCATGTTCTATTACTAGATTAGATGGTACTCAGAATCTAGATTGGGAGAGTTTGGATTGAGAAGAAGGAATCTATAACTGTTTTATAAAAATCAATTTGTAACTAGCTGAGACTAAAACACAATAACTGTTGCCTAAAATACTATTTGGCTCCATTTCCATGTGGGAGAAGTAGCTCTGTAAATCAAATACTATTTGATGGATCTGTAATAACGATAGAACGTGTCATCTGATGTATTCTTACTTCTTAGTTGGGGATGCTAGCACTCGCTTATTCTCTTTTTCATTTCACTCTTTTCCTCTTTATTGCTCAACTTGTTTAGTAAGTGCCAAGGCCTAATGTGCAATTGCAAATATTTTAGGAGTTAATTCTCAACCTCTCTGAGTTAGCTGTGTAGAAGATAGAGACAAAATTCACCTCAATTTCTAGGTATATTCAGACACCCTTTTCTCATTTTCTGCTCTACAAAAGGTCGAACTGTTTTTGTTTTAGTTTAAGTACATATTAAGAGTCACACCCATAAGAGGTTGCTCAACACAAGGATCTAAAATTCTATACATTGGCTTTGGATATTTTTAATTCCTACATTTGGATAAGCATTTAAAGGGAAATGTAACTTTTTAACGTATTTGAACTAGTGTCTCCTAACATACTTTGTTTGTCATTTGATAGGAGAATTATGGTTTCTGGTATTTGACCTAGTGTCAATAGGATTTGTAAAACTAAGTTGTGTTCAGCTTCATTGGCTTCTAATCCTTAGTTAACTCTATTTTATGGTAGTTGGCATGACTAGTCTGTGCTTAAGTTTGTTCTAGTCCAGCTATGGTTCTTGACTTGCATTTTTATCTTTGGAGTGCTAAACATGTGATGGACTATTGACTTGTTCACCAAAATTGATTTTACCAATTTCATATGTTACTATAATGAGCATTGGTTGTTAGCATTGCTGAATTTCAAGTTTTTTTTTTAGAGTAACGATTTCTCATTTCAGTTTATTATAGGGACTGGTTTAGTTTAGCTGACATATGTTGGCATTGGTGACTCTCATCTTAAGTTTGTTGCAGGAAATGACATAGGACCAAATTTGCAAAATATATATGCTCTTGCCTCTTGTGCAGTGCACACACCTGATCCGTCTGAGCAAGATTGCAATGATTGCTTGGCTGGTGCTATCTCAGAAATCTCAAGTTGCTGCAATAGCCAAGGTTACTTCCCTTCAATTAAAACCATTTTAAGAGTTATTTACCCCTGACCCCTGCTGCTGGCTCTATATACTGTTGCGCAGTGTTTATGACATTAGTAGAAATGTAAATATGCCCTGACCCTTGTAGCTGTAAGCACACTACCTCCTGCACATAATTTTGCAGAAGATAGAATTGAGTCATATTGATATTTTAATTGATATTAACTTCTCCAGATAGTTTATTAGTTTATCTATGCCTATGTATATTTTCCCCATTGCCAACATGACAGAATAAAGTTGTTTGCTTTAATATATATTTTCATATTGCATTGTGCTTATGGTCCACCTGCAACCGGTTTAATCAGCATCGATCCACTCAGTTCTATTTTGATTCCTTTGTAATTAATAATTTTCTTTGTAATATATTTCTGTGCAGTAGTATTCTGCCATGATTAATAATTTTCTGTAATATATTTCTGTGTTCAAATGCATGTTTTATGTATTAAAATAAATCCAGAGCATTGACCTTTATCATGGGAATTTGATAGGAGCTTGGATTTTTATCTAATTGGGGGTGCCAAATACTTCTTCAACATGGCCTGAACCCAAAAGTTTTTTTTTTCACTATTTTCCTCCTATAACAAAAGTAATGGCTAATGCTTGATTGACATGTTCAAATCTTTGTTCAGGTTTCCTTTCAAGCATGAGGGTAGTTATGGCCGAGGACTCTAATAATGCTCAGAGTGATTCTTTCTTGTTGGATGACAGTTCCAGGTGAGACTGAGATTATATATTGAGATTATATAATACTTATTATATATTGCTTTGGTTTTTCTGGTTTGATTACTTCACCCTGAGATTCTGCCATGTTTTTGAGTTATCTAATGCATCCTTTTCTTTCCTATATAAGCTATTCATGTCATCTAGCGTTGACTTCATTCAGCTGATCACACCTCTCATTCAATATATTAGTAAAAAGAATATTTAATTTTTGTCGGAGAATTGCCTTATGGATCAAATGGTGGTTTCAGCCCAAGATTGATTCCTCTTCTCTTGTTGGTTTTGGGCTGTATGAGTTAGGCTTTCCTGGGGTAAGCCTTATATTACAAATTTACATTACTTCATGTTCAAAGTTAATTGATTTACTAATAAACTGTTGTTCTTATGCTCTGTCTCAATTGGATTGCAAGAGGCTCTTCAAGTGGATTTGCTGTTGTGGTGTCTGCAGGGTTGTGTCCTGTTGCCCTTGCTGTAGATGGGGGAGGTATTTTATTTACATTTCACATACTTATATTTCAGCCAAAGTAATATGAATTTACTAGATAAGTCTATATCAGTATGTGCATGAAATTTTAGTCTACAATTTACATATAGATAACAAAAGATGGTGATTTAATATTTTATTTAACTATCTGTTCAGGTTCTGTGAGGATGCCTGCATCTCTTTCTGATGTTGTTGGTCTCAAGCCAACTTTTAATGCCATATAAGCACTTTAATCTGTTTCTGACATAATTCGGGATAAGTTTATTAGTTTGAATTTCAAGCTCAAGCACTTTATTTTCCAATCTTGCAGCCTCTATAAGCAAGTTGATATTATTATCTTAATGCAAAAACCTTGCATATATAGATATCTGCTAGCTGCTTGTGATATATAAGAATGTTTGTCATGCATCTTGATCTTGGAATGGATATATATGTGATGGGTATATATTTAGCTAATATAATAATATAGTTGGCACACATAAGTTGGATAATTATATTCAAGGTAAAGATCTAAACTGCAACCTTTGTTGCAAGTAACTACTCTTAATTAGTAGTCTTTTACCTTTTTCTTTTCTTTTCTTAGGATCCTTGTCTTTCTCTTTAATCACTCAGTACTTTAGTCAGCCTTTGCTAGAGAGAGCCGAGAAGCCGGTATTCAATTCTACTTCTCACACCTCACTTGTGAGAGCCGAAGGCTGATGAGGGCGGGGAGTGATCGCCGATGCAAAGAGGCACGGACAAGGAGCGACTCCTGGCAGGCTTCTAGGCAAGAAAGGGACACATGGATGAATCAAGCGCACACCCGAATGAGAGGGATCCAGAAGATGTGCAGGTATGGGATTGTACAGTTGAGGATAACTTAAAGGAAATTGTTGTGGAGAACTATACCAACAAGGTGCATCTTCTTTTCGGAAGCCCATAACATAAGAACTTCATAGTTAAGCATGCTTGGCTTGGAGAAATTTTGGGATGGGTGACCTTCTGGGAAGTTTCCCAGAAAGTGTGCAAGTGAGGACAACACATACTGGAAAGACTCGTGTTGGTTTGTGGAGACCCTCATCACTCCTGCAAGCGGCTCGGGGGCGTTACATAACTCTTTCATGGGTGTGAAGTTCTTGGAAACTTGAGTGCGACAGTTATTTAATGTCCATACTTTTCCTCAATAGAGTATTTTTTTTAATGCCACACAAGCACTTTAATCTGTGGTGATTACTTGCTGCAATGGCAGCATAGGCAAAAATTTGTTTGAAAAAACTTGTTTTTGTTGCAGAAAATAAAACCATTTTTTTGCACTGGTTTTAAAACCAGTTTTTTTTTCATAAAAATGGTTTAAAACTATTTTATTTTTCATAAAATTGGATTTAAAACTGTTTTTCCCATAAAATCAGTTTAAAACCGGTTTAAAACCAGTTTAAAAACTGGTTTTTATCTACAAACCGGTTTGAAACCGGTTTTTATTTATAAACTGGTTTAAAACCAGTTTAAAACCAGTTCAGTTTAAAACCAGTTTAAAATCGGTTCAGTTAAAGTCCAAACTGGTTTGGGAAGTCAAATCGGTTTACTCTAAATAACTACCCCATAAATTTGGTTTACATTTGGAAATGGTTTGGGTTTTAGAAAAACCACCCCATGCGCAGTCCTAGGTGGCTATGGCGCTGGCGGAATAATATGTGTCTGGATGAGAAACATTGGGATATCAATTACGTTATAAGATTACTTAATTTATCTCATGATGAATTCTTGCTCTTCTTGGGACCTCAAGGAAGCACATTGCTTTCTAACTTTCGGATTGCTTACTGGTGTCCTCCTCCTCTTGGCTTCAACAAATTAAATGTTGATGGCAGTCATCTCCCTTCCTCGTAGCGCATGGGAGTTGGTGGGGTTCTCCGGGATAGTGACAAACACTGGGTTGCTGGTTTTTCTGGGTCCCGCGGTACTGGCACTGTGTTGGAAGCAGAGTTATTGGCTGTCTCTTTGGGCTTTTTGACCGTATAGGGGTAAAAATAAAAAATAATTCTCGAAATAATGTAAGCTGAAAAGAAATTGCTTTGTCTAGGGTGGTGGTGTCAGAGTTAGGCCAAGGCGCTTGGATTGGAAATGGAAAAAAAAAATAAAAGCACCTAAGCCAAAAGCGCCTTACGATTGGAAATGAAAAAAAAATAAAAGTGCCAGCCAATGGCCATGTCTGGGTGCAGGTTGGGGTTGCAGGGTTCAGTGGGTTTTTGTTTGTGGTAGTAGGGCGCAAGGTAGGGGGAATATGTGCAGGGGAGGAGGGGGATAGAGGGATAGGGGTGCAGGGTAGTAGAGGAATAGGGGTGCAGGGTAGTAGGGGGATAGGGGTGCAGGGGAAGGCAGAGGCGTGCGTTGACTAGGCTAGGGGAGGGCGACACGTTGAAGGGAAGTGCCTGACCCATAGGCGCCACATGTGCATGTTGTAAGGCGCTGGAGGGTCAAGCTTCTTAAGTGCTCCCCACGCGGTGACAAGACCAATCAATGACAATGTTGTCTCGCGTGAGATTCGGGAATCTCTCCCTTGGGAAGGCGCGAGGAGCAGGGACACGTGAGATTTTTGGGAATCTCTTGAATGCACCTTTTGACCGAAAATCTGGTGAAAATTTCACCCCTTGCATGTATATATAGGTACGTATGTGTAGTGTAGTGTGGTAATGCAAGTTGGGTGAGTTTTGAGAGATTGAGTGAGTATTCTGAAGCATTTTATATTTTGAATCATTTTGTATTGCAATGGCTAGTGAAAGAGTTATTCATCCTGGTCCAAAAGATAAATCACTATTGCGTGTGCAAGATGTCCATGTTTCTGAGTGCATTTGGAACGGTGAAAAGGATAGAGTATTACATGTTAGGTGAGCGGGCGACCGACAAATGCGTGGTGAGGTCATTCCTCCTCAAATTATACCTCTCCTAAGGCAGTCCGGGTTTTATGGTGTGTCTCAACTTGATTTTTTTTCAAGTTGAGCATACATTAATATCTGCTCTGGTAGAACGTTGGAGACCCGAGACTCACACTTTTCACATGTCATCGGGGGAGTGCACCATTAGTCTGCAAGATGTTGCCATACAAATGGGCCTCAAAGTGGATGGTGAAGCGGTTACCGGCGTAACATTTGGTAACTGGCAGCCCCTAGTACATGAGTTGTTGGGGGTAGCCTCGCCCGAGTAGGAGCTGAACGGTGGTAGACTTAGAATGAAATGGCTTGACCAACATTTTGGTGATTTCGCCCTACACGCTCACAGTGAAATTCAGATTCAACGATTTACTAGAGCTTTCATTTTGCGTATAATGGGGGGTTTATTATTCACAGATCATTCAGGTCGCTATGTATCCTTGAGATCTTTACCATTGCTTGCGGATTTAGAGGTGGCCGACACATATAGTTGGGGGTCCGTAGTGCTTAGTTATTTGTATCGTGAATTATGTAAGGCCACCGATTATGCGCGGAAGGAGATTGGTGGGGCATGTGTACTCGTACAGCTGTGGGCATGGTCACGTTTCCCTTGCATTGAGCCTTAAGCCCCTGATATGGAGCAAGATGATTTGCCGCTCGGTGCACGGTACACAATACTCTAATAATTTATTATTTTTTCTATTTAAATATATGATTTATAAGTATGTGATGTGTATTTTTTATTTATGGTAATGAGCAGGTGGAGTGGTGGTCAGACATACATTTTTCACCACAAGTCAGTTAGTGACTATAGACTCATTTTCGATAAGATGGAGTTAACAGATGTTAGTATTTTTTTCCCTAGTCTCTACATACATATATGTCACACAAAATTAACTCATTCTTTGTCCGCGTAGATTGCATGGCTACCATATACTCAAGAAATAATGGGTCAACTTCCACAATACTGTTTGGAAGGACATCAGATATGGACGGCAGTGGTACCACTTATATGCTTCCACATTGTCGAGTGGCATCAACCTGACCGATGCATGCGTCAGTTTGGAATGCAACAACATATTCCTCGACCTCCCTCCCAACCAGATAAGTTACACGATCTAACACTAAAAGGGAAGGGTGAACTAAATTGGCGTTTGAAACACGCCATATATGTTCAATAGTGGGATGACAGATGGAATTATATCTGGACCAATGCACCAATTGAAGGGGATATATCATCTAATTCTGAGTATATGGTCTGGTATAAGAAACACACCAGACGTTGGATTAGTCAAGCAGCCGCAAAAACTGGTAACATGGTAAGAATATTTGTTTGTGTTTTTATTTAAATACAATTTCTTGCTTTTAAATTTATCAATATTGAATTTATTATTTTGTTTTGCATGTATAGGAGGATAGCTTGGAACGAATGTATTTCACTGTCACAAGTGAAGGAGAAAGTTGCTTCTCATTTGAGAATATGAGATCCGAGATCCGTCATTGTATGAAGATTTGCAAACAAATTGATCGTATCAGTGTGCCGGCAGTGTCTGCTCCGTCCCCTTTCCAACCTGCACCTGAAGCACAAGTATCTGATGACATTCCTGTTGGACGGATCGAAGGTCAAGGACTACATCGACGTCGGCGGAGAGTGGGTCATGAACAATTAATAATGCCTCCACCACCAGAACCTGAACCCGGAATGTATTATGTTCCGCCAGTACAACCTTTCGATCCGGTTTCAACTTATTATTATGCATCTCAGGCTACTACCAGCAACATTCCAACACCAAACACAATGGATCCATCCCCCTTTCCTACAAGGGATTGTTATGTGCCATCACCACCAGTAGAATGTACCCCTCCGATGTATAATTTTACGGCTGACACTCCAACAGCTCCTAGAGGGTGGATTCATCCCTGGCAACATGCTCCACTTATGTCTCCAGCATCAGGAGGGTTAACATATGGAGCCTCCTCTTCTAGGCAGCCAGAACCACCTGGCCTTGGTTTTAATCTGAATGAAGCTTTTGCTAAAGAAGAGAGTCCATCTCATGAAGTAACGAAAGGGGAAAACCAGGAGCCTAGAAGAAATCCACCACGTGATGCTAGGAATAGGCTTCGCCATTGTGTCCTCTCCCCTAGGTCTCCAAATAATTAAATTTATTTTCGCATTGCACTAGGATGTAAAAACTTATGTAATATATTTATTTTAGTGTTGTGTTAATCTTAACGATTTTCATTTTACTGAACTTACAATTATAATACAAGAAATTACGCTTTTCATTTAATTTAACATAAACTTTTAATACAACATGAGTTTTAATACAACATAAACTTTTAATACAACATGACTTTCACGAAGGTACTTGGTCCTGATGCTCTTCTACGTAATGGGGGCAAACTCGACGAGTGTGACCAGACTGTTGGCAATGGCTACACCTCTGTGAACTTTGAGACTCTCTCCAGTCCATTTCATTCCTTATGCGTGTAGACTTCGGTCGACCTTTACCACGCATGGTTGAGTCATCAGGAATAATACGAGGACCATTGTAGACTGGCATGTTGTCATCATTTCCTATCGGCCACCATTGTCCAGAGTAAGCTTCAACAATGTTGTGAATGGAGTATACTGGATCAACATATTGATAAAAATCAATGCTCACAGCAGAACATGTGGCAATGGCATGTGAGCACGGGAATCTAAAGGCTTGGAATACTCCACACTCACAATAACGTTGATTTAAGATTACTGCATATATATGACCACCCTGTTGTGTAACAGGATTAAATGCTTCCTCAACCTCGAACTTGGTCGACTAGATGTCGTAACGACGAACTCTGTGAGAACAAGCATCCTCTTGATTTTTACTAAACAACACCATGAACGTTTTACAGTATCTCCGCCCAGAAGCCAACTCAGACCTTGCTTCCCCTCCCCGTTGAACAAAAGTCTTGTATATGTACACTTCACTAATGCTGTTATTGGCAAATTCCTAGCACCTTTTAGTATCTTGTTCACCGCCTCTGACAAGTTTTTTGTCATGTGTCCATATCTGTGTCCTCCGTAATCATGTGCCAAACTCCATTTTTCTTTTGAAATTCCACCAATCCACCTTTGGATTTCGGGACTAATCTCACGAAACTTGTTAAGGTTCCTTTCAAAATGATGAACAGACGGTGTATACCCTGCATTAAGAAAGAATCCGGTTATACATGTAATACAAAAACAATAACTCACTTAAAAATATTAAGGGCTTCTTCACCTAGTTTCAGTAAGTCTGCTTTCAATTTTGTATTTTTTAACTTGTGGTTGAAATTACTGGCAATATGACGAATGCAATAAACATGATAAGCTCTTGGAGGTTGCCACGCAGGGGACCTTCCGACAGCTGATTTAATGCTTGCATGTCGATCAGATATGAGGCATATACCTTCCTTTTGGGTGACATGTTCACGTATATTACCCATAAACCACGACCAAGCCTCTAGTGTCTCCCCTTCAACAATAGCAAATGCAATTGGCAAAACACAAGTATTTCCATCTTGAGTTGTAGCTATTAATAGCGTACCTCGGTATTTCCCGTACAAGAATGTCCTATCAATCTGTATAACAGGCTTGCAGTGATTGAATGCATCACAACATTGTTTGAATGTCCAGAATACTCGATGAAAAGTACGGAATCGAGGGTCCACCTGATTGTCAAAGACAAATTCCTTTGTCTCAATTTTATAACTTGATCCAGGGGAATACAGCACCATCTTCTCCAACCATTGAGGCAATGCTGCATATGACTAGTCCCAGTCGCCATACACCCTCACTATAGCTTTTTGTTTAGCTTTCCAAGCCTTTCTATAAGAGATGGAATAACCAAATTGCCCATTAATCCTTTCTTGTATCATTGCAATGGGGACTGATGGATCTATGCCGACCATTCCTACATTAGGCCATATATTCAGAATTAGTATAAAAATATTGACTATCCAAATTAATTATATCAAATGAAAACATCATACCGTAGATGCAAGAGGCCACAAAGTCAGAATCCAACTTTTTGTGATCTTGTGATAGCATTGCATTCATACATGTATGTCGACCACCCCATTTAGAGATGACCTATTTATTTGAGTTCTTACCTATCATTGCTCTCATCCGCCACAGACAACCTTGTGAATAGTTTGGACACTTCAAGGTCAAATAAGTTGGCTTAGACTCCACCACAATAAACGTCTGGTGTATGTTCATTGAGTAGTGCTTCACAGCCATCTGGATAGCCTGTTTGTTATCAAATTGTAATCCAACATACAATTCATCTCCTAATCGCCAAGATCCAGGAACTTCCAACCCACCAAACTGTATCTCTTCATCAGGGTGCTCCCAATTTACAAACTTATAATGAGGGGTTAAATTCCAATAAGGATCTGCTGTTTCACCTATACATATAAAACATTGCATTCAGTAACTATGACAAAAGAACTACGAAAATTATCATATTAGTAACTACTTACCTTGTTGACGTTCATTGTGTTCACAATAAGACACTGAATCTGGTGAATTCGCCGTAAATGTCGGGGGCATTACATGATCAGTATGTGCATCAAAGTCTCCCTCAACATCTGTATCAGATGAATTCCCCTCAGGGACTTCGGCTTCCTCATTCAAGTCATCATTATCCTCGAACCCCATGTTCATATCCATGTTAAAAAAAACTTCATTTTCTTCACCTTGAGGTACCGTATTGTTCACATCCTCCTCGACCGTTACACCTCCAGATTGATAAATGCATTGATCTTCAATCCCCAATGACAGTTGAGTATCCAAATGAAAATGTTGTACAGGTAATGATGAACTGCCATCATTGTCAATGTATGCATATAATTCAAGCACTGTCATCAACGACTGCTGCTCAAAAGCGTGGACCATAATTCCACATCTTCATCGTCACATATTCGAACACCTGTATATTTGGTTGGATTTTGTGACACTAAAAATCTACACGTCAAACTAGAAATAATTTGATTAGATGAAAGATTTAATTTTTTAAAAATCTTCCTTTTCAACAAATCAAAACCGATTCCACGTTTTATCTGAATAGATCTCTTTTCACCTTCAAACATTATACCCTGAAGACCTTCATATTTTCTACCATTCCAATAAACAAAAGTAATAATTTGACTCATTTTTTAAAAATTAAAATACAAACACAATTTAAAACAACTATCAAAATAAACCAACACAAACGACTAACAATTGTAATATGGGCACAGAGAGAGAGTAATGTTCGCAACTGCTGAATTCTCATATATGATACCAGGTATTTATACACTCAACTTCCTCATTAATATGGCACCGACACTCAATTGCCAAAGAATATATTCGCTGAATTCATTCAGCGAATATATTCGCGGCAGTGATGGATGGAGTGATTGAAAAGGTGGAAGCGCTTTGCAGAAAGGCGCCACATGTAAGGTGCTAGCACCTCCAGCGCTTCTAGTTGGTGGAGCTACACCCTCTAGCATCTTGTGTCCAGATAATGGGTAGCGCTAGACTTTAAAGCGTCTTGCTTGTCTACCCTTTCGTGAAACGCTACACCCTTAAGCGCCCCCAAGAAAATCCTTGGTATATGGCGCTATACCCATTGGCGCCTTCTTCCAACCCTTGCCACGCAAACATTCTTCACCCAGACAAGGGAAATATTTTTCCAGCCACATTATTGTGGTAATTAATATTATTTTTGACACCAGTACGGTCAAAAAGCTGTCTCTTTGGGGCTGGATTTTGCTTGGAGTAGAGGCGTTAAATCGCTTATCCTTGAATCTGATTCTTTGGATGTCATCAAGGAGCTTCAGTAGCCTAATACAGTGCATACTCATCCGAATTATGGTTTAATTTGCCAAATCTAGAACTTACTTAACCGTGATTGGGAGGTTGCCTTACATCATGTTTTTCGCGAAGCAAATCGTCCAGCTGACGCACTAGCTCGTTTTGGAGTAAGAGTGAAGATTTATTTACAATTTGGGCTAACCCTTCTCCTGAGGTTGCCACTTTGATTTTGCAGGACACTATTAGTCTCTTGTAGTCTTTTGTTTTCTTTCTTCGCGTTGTTATTTTTCCACTGTATAAAAAAAACACGTAAATTTATTAAACATTTTTTTCTCACATTTCCATCTATGTTACATTATACATGTTTTTTTTAACCATATATATCTCCTATTATTAGGGACAATATCCTATTCGGGGTTTAATCATAATAAAAGCTCCCCATCCTCCCTATGTGTGTTTAGCGTGGATCGAACTCATGAGTTTTTCTTACAATCCCAACCTACATTATCAATTGAGTCAACTCTTTAATATACATATATCTAATAAGGTAGAACACAACTTCAAATTTAAAAAACATATTATAGTATAGTGTTGTATAAAGTAATCATTTTTGTTCATAAAAAATTATAAATTCCGCATGTTTCATTCGACTTTGGATTCAACAATTAAATTGATAGATGTATTATATTTATAAAATATTATTAAATGACATAATAAAAATATTCTCATACTTTTGAGAATAAAAATAATTATTAAATTTTGCATGATAATATGTTGTGTACAGATAATTTTTTATCCAAGATAGAATATATCAATTCGTGATTATTTAATAATATTTTGAAAAAACTCAAATGATGAATGTCATTTTCTATAAGAAATTTCATAGAAAGTTCTCAAAGAAATTAAAATGAGTATAAGTTTCCAGTTCCCATGACATTATAAATATTCCATGATTTATGAAGCAAGAGTATAGCAGATTTCAACGTAGTGAGATGGGCTCATATCCTTAGTTTTTTTTTCCAGCTTAACCAGTGGTCTCGAGTTCGAGCCCTGGGTATGCAGCTGTGTTAAATACTCGGAGGGAGAGCTTTGCCACCCATAGAGGTTCGGCCCAGCTTGACAGGTTGCCTCCCGTGGAGGATACCTATGGTCTTACACCAAAAAAAAAATATCCTTAGTTTTTCTTCGGTCTCTGTACATTTTCTCATTCTGTTGATAATCGCCTTTTCTTTGTTTATGCAGTGGACTCCAGTTAGCGCAGTTATTTCTTTTGTCATCGAAATTAACATACAAAAATTTACAAAAGCATGCATGTACATAGAGTAATTAATAATCATGATCACTTTTTGAAATTTAAATATGGCGAATGAGTATACACAATCTCTGTAAGTGGTGCATATATTGTGCACAACTTCATTTCTTAATAAATTTGTATCTAGTTAAGTAGTTATATATAATGGCTCCATCTAAGGTGAAGTATCAAAAAGGTGTAGCACCGGTGCATCATAGCTTTTTGACCGTCGGATATATAAATTTTAATTTCGACGGTGATGATTGACGACCTTCTACCCGTTGACAGAGGCTTTGTTAAATTACAAAAAGTACCCCGAGTTTTTTAAATGGAAGCTTTGTAAAATTATGAAAAGTACCCCGAGTTTTTTAAATGTGTTCATGGTAACAATATAAAATTGTTAGCAGGTCCTGTACATTTTGTTTGATGAAATCCGTCTTTTAGTGATCTTTGTTTTTCACAGTGTGAGGTGACAAGAAACCCTTATAAGGGAGATGGTTGCCGTGAAGATGGGATGGTGGTTGTTTGGTGGCCATGAGTTCAGGTTTTAAAATTGTTAGCAGGTCATGTACGTTTTGTTTAATGAAACCTGTATTTTAGTGATCTTTATTTTTCACAGTGTGAGGTGACAAAAAACCCTTATAAGGGAGATTGTTGCTGTGAAGATGGGATGGTGGTTGTTTGGTGGCCATGAGTTTGGGTTTTAAAATTGTTAGTAGGTCATGTACGTTTTGCTTAATGAAACATGTATTTTAGTGAACTCTGTTTTTCACAGTGTGAGGTGACAAGAAACCCTTATAAGGGAGATACATGCAACTTTGTTTTTCATTGTGGTTGTTTAGTGGCCATGAGTTTGGGTTTTAATGTAGAGATGAGTGTTATTGGTATTAATTTTGAATTTATGGGTTCTTATTAGTTGATGTCCTCCATTGTCCGTAAATTAGGAATTGATGGTGTTTGTATCACATTCAAAATGGGATAGACAATAAGCGCATTCATAAATTTGTTTTGATATTAACGTAGTGATTTGGTTCACATATAGTAAATGCTTAATTGGTTGGTCTGCAATTGAGTAATCCTTGGCAATTTTCGTATAAATGCAGGTTGAACAAAAACATAACAGTGATACTCATTTTCAAGATATGGGTTAAAAAATAGCAGAAATGTGAACTTAAATAATAGGATCTAAATCTCATATCCAAATACATAATATTCATTTCCGTTTCCGTTGCGTTGCCTATTTTCTAGAAAGAACATTGGCACATTTTTAATGAATAAATCCCAAAAAAGAAAACCCAAGTGAGGAGAAGCAGCATGAAAGAAAAATTTGTCCTCTTCCTTTGAACGACCAGCTTACCTTTCAACTTGGCTATCTTCAATGTCCAAGAACGAAGAACCATGTCCGAGCAATGCACACAATGGTGGGAAGTAGCGTCAGCGCCGTCGACCTCTTCCTCCAACCATTCAAAATAGTTGCATGTATCTTTTCTCTGTAAGTTGCACAAATATTGCAAGAGGTTGAGAAACCTTTCTGCAGTTAAATGGAAGAAATGGAAAATGGGCTTACATTCCAGTTCGGGCAACGCCAGAACTTCCTGCCTGGATTTTTTGCGCTGGTGGTTGTAAGCAATAACATCGTGTCTCCGCATCCACAAAGACGATAACGTGAGCTGAATGTAGAAGAAGATGCCCTTTCAGCAGCCATTGACTTTGTTGGTGAAGAAAAATTCTACAAAATGATTTTGTTGTAGAAGACGAAGTGGTGAAATTAGGAGACGAAGTGAACAGCGATAGAAATTAGGAGGAATGAGTGATACCTGTTTGAGCATCTGGGCTAATTAGGTGGTTTTACTTAGTGGATACGGGTTGGATATGATGGGGGTGGGGAGTGTTCTGAATTCGAAAGTGGATTGGATAAATGAACATCCACAATATATGGTAATAGGCCAATCATGTCAATGGTCCATATAGGCCCAAACTATCTTAATAATACATAATAGTGTGTAAAAAAATTATTAAGGAAAATTGGAAAATAAGTATTGTCAATTACATTTTTCAAATGATGTGGTACAAAAAAAATCTTATTGTGTGAGGTGATATAATGATAATTAAACCATTTAATGACTTGTCAGTAAAATGAGATAGGAGGCTTATTGAACGGGAGTTAACACTAAAGTAGATGTTGTTATTGGTGATTGAGGGCATAATGTGTTAGTGATAATCAAGTTGGCAATAGCATCAATCAATGGTTATTAGGGCTAGCGTTAATGTGTTAGTGATCATGAAATGACCATCATGATTATTGAAAGTGAAACCACTACCATATGGTTGACTAACATGATAAAAGCATTGATCAATGGTGGTTAGGGTTAGCGTTAGTGTGTCAGTGATAATGGTATGACCACCATGATTATTGAAAGTGGAACCATTATTCTATGGTTGACTAACAAGATAAAAGCATCGACCAATGGTGGTTAGGGTTTGAGTTAGTGTGTTAGTGATAATGATGTGACCATCATGATAATTGAAAGTGAAACCACTATCCTATAGTTGACAAACACGATAAAAGCATCGATCAACGGTGGTTAGGGTTAGGGTTAGCGTTAGTTTGTTAGTGATAATGAAGTGACCATCATGATTATTGAAAGTGGAACCACTATCCTATGGTTGACTAACATGTTAAAAGCATCGATCAACGGTGGTTAGGGTGAGCATTAGTGTCTTAGTGATATTGATGTGACCATCATGATTATTGAAAGTGAAACCACTATCCTATGGTTGACAAACACGATAAAAGCATCGATCAACGGTGGTTAGGGTTAGGGTTAGCGTTAGTTTGTTAGTGATAATGAAGTGACCATCATGATTATTGAAAATGAAACCACTATCATATGGTTGATTAACATGATAAAAGCATCGATCAGCGGTGGTTAGGGTTTGAGTTAGTGTGTTAGTGATAATGATGTGACCATCATGATTATTGAAAGTGGAACCACTATCCTATGGTTGATTAACATGATATATAAAAGCATCGATCAACGGTGGTTAGGGTGAGCGTTAGTGTCCTAGTGATATTGATGTGACCATCATGATTATTGAAAGTGAAACCACTATCCTATGGTTGACTAATAGGATAAAAGCATCGATCAACGGTGGTTAGGGTTAGCGTTAGTTTGTTAGTGATAGTGAAGTGACCATCATGATTATTGAAAGTGAAACCACTATCACATGGTTGACTAACATGATATAAAAGCATCGGTCAACGGTGGTTAGGTTGAGCGTTAGTGTCTTAGTGATAATGATGTGACCATCATGATTATTGAAAGTGGAACCACTATCATATGGTTGATTAACATGATAAAAGCATCGATCAGCGGTGGTTAGGGTTTGAGTTAGTGTGTTAGTGATAATGATGTGACCATCAAGATTATTGAAAGTGGAACCACTATCCTATGGTTGACTAACATTATATATAAAAGCATGATCAACGGTGGTTAGGGTGAGCGTTAGTGTCTTAGTGATATTGATGTGACCATCATGATTATTGAAAGTGAAACCACTATCCTATGGTTGACTAATACGATAAAAGCATCGATCAACGGTGGTTAGGGTTAGCGTTAGTTTGTTAATGATAGTGAAGTGACCATCATGATTATTGAAAGTGAAACCACTATCACATGGTTGACTAACATGATATAAAAGCATCGATCAACGGTGGTTAGGTTGAGCGTTAGTGTCTTAGTGATAATGATGTGACCATCATGATTATTGAAAGTGGAACCACTATCATATGGTTGATTAACATGATGAAAGCATCGATCAACGGTGGTTAGGGTTTGAGTTAGTGTGTTAGTGATAATGATGTGACCATCATGATTATTGAAAGTGGAACCATTATCATATGGTTGATTAACATGATAAAAGCATTGATCAGCGGTGGGTAGGGTTTGAGTTAGTGTGTTAATGATAATGATGTGACCATCATGATTATTGAAAGTGGAACCACTATCCTATGGTTGACTAACATGATATATAAAAGCATCGATCAACAGTGGTTAGGGTGAGTGTTAGCGTTAGTTTGTTAGTGATAATGAAGTGACCATCATGATTATTGAAAGTGAAACCACTACCCTATGGTTGACCATGATGAATATTTTCTCATACATAAATAGTAAATTATAACGATAGTTGTAATATGTTATGATATTAATATGAACATATATATAAAAATAATGAAATAAGCAAGATTATTATAAATATTTAAGTTGGATAAATGGCAGTTCACAAAGTTGAAGCGTTTAATGAAATTTAAATCTGGACTGAAATGAAGCGGTAAATGAAATTTAAACCGTCTACCTAGTACAAAAAGTTGTCATGCGTTGTCATATATCTGTTGTAGTAGGGGTGGCGTGTTACTTACGCATTGGGTACATTTGGTTGTCGTCGTACACAAGGCTTATTGGGGAAGGTGCAGCCAACGCATTAGCTTTTTCGTCATCATTATAGAGAAATAATCTCATTTTCCAAGGAAGTAACATGGGTTGGGGGGTTAGTCGTGGTTGACTATAATGACTTGTGATACGTGTTTATTTGTCATTGGTTTGGGAAATTTAAGCTTTATATCGGACCATGGTTTTGCATAGCAGCTTCACGCAGTGATACTTGACGATTCATTACCAAATGTTAAAAATTAAAAATAAAAAAAATTAAAAACTATAGACTGTGATTGTTCAAAAGGGCTTCATGAGCTGAGATACTTGGGTCTTACATATAAGAAGAAATAGTTGGGCTTAGGACTAAGGGGAAGTGTTTAGGCATCCCAAAATGCGTAAATAGTAAGGAGTAAGATAAAAAGACACAATAAGCATAAAAAATCCTTAACTATTACGCCAAGCAATATGAGAAGCAACCATCCATGTCTGACGAAAAAATGGAGAACGTTGACATTGGGGAGACAGTGAAAGAAGCCGTCGTCAATGAACATGATGGGTAAGATTTTAAAACCCATGTTCATGTTCATCAGCTCTGAACAAGTTTCACTTGACTAATGTTTACTGCTCAAATATGTTGTAATGGTTTAGGGGTGGTTATCAAAATGTGGCACCTCTGACGAGCGATGAAGAACCAAATAAGTTTGGGCTTGTAAATTTTCTTTACTTGACTTTGATAATGAAAGATGGGTGATGTTGTTTTTTCTTGCTAGTAACATTTTCTTTTGCAGAACCATTGGATGGTGGTTGGTGACATACAGTCCACGCTTGAGGGTTTGGAGTTATCTGTGGACCATGTGGATGACCTTATGAAGGTATGTGGCAGATCCTTCTTATATCACGTGTGCATGCAGGGTTTCACTAAGTGTAGTGCGACGTTCTTCCTCACTACTATTTTTTTCGTTTAGCGAATGAAGAAGCAAATGGAGGAGCTAAATCAAAGGACGGACGGGCGACTGCTTGAGTTGAATACAAAGTCTGACATTATAAAGTCTAGGATCCTGCACCTGGAATATGCGGTGAAAAAAAGTTTTCAAACAAAGGATGAAGCACTCAAGGAGTCTCAAGGGACCAATCAAAGGCTAGATGAGTTGAAAGAGACTATTAACAGTATGATGAATAAGCTTGTGCAACTGGAGTCTGTGATGAACGTATATATACCTAAGGAGGATGATATCTTTACAAATAGTCAATTACAGATTAGTAACAACTTCCAAGAGTGGAGGGGGCCATCAAAAAGCTCTGAGCGTCCCCCTACTGTAAAAAAAGGACCTTTACAAGGTGAGGACAAGAAGGTTACCTTTGTTGATATATCAGACGATGAGGTCAACAATGATACCCTCTCTGAACAAAACCCCGAAAAAGTAGAGACTGGTTCACTTAATAAACAAAAGCCTATAAGTCCATTTCATAGATTTTTCATTCAAAGTGAAAGGGAAAGGCTTTATGGAGCCGGTGCTTTCTCTGAACCTGTACAACTTAGAAGTGAGTACAGAAGGAGACCAAACGACAACATATCTGCTCAAGGAGACATGGATGAGTCATCATTAGCGGTGAAGAAACTCTCTTTTACCCCATTTATCAAGGGCACTGAACTGAAAGTCCCTAAAGTTGAACCAAACAGTAACTACACGCCCTCAAAGAGGGACTCAACAGCTTTAGCAACGCCCGGTAATCTTAGTGACAAAGGCAAGGGTGTAGGGGTCATAACAAGCACTGATGCAACTAAAGGTCGAAAAGTACTAAGGACAAAGGTAAATATGTTAAAAATTTTAGATTCACGCATTGTTTTTATGATTATCGATATTGAGTTAAATGAATAATGATATAGGTATTCAAAACAAAGTTCAAGATGACACCAGATATGCAACTCAACACAGAGGAAAGATTTATTTCTGCATATGTCTTCCAACAAGATAGTGATCCTAGGTATGTTGAAAATATTTTTTTCTTGGTCCATTATTTACTTTCTTGGGTTAGCTTATATTTAACTCACAAAAAGCAAATTTGTTTAGTGAGATAATATTTAACATGGGAAACATCTCTGCAACCATGAAAGAGTTTGAGTGCTTAATACCTGATAGGACGATTTCCGATAAGGTCAGATGCTTATGATTGAAGACAATTTTTTTTTAAATTTTTTCCATATTTATTAATCAAATTATTTAATCCACAGATGATGACTATGGTTGCTTTAAAAGCTAATTGGAAGGAAGGAAAAAAAAAGTCACCAAAAATCTGGTGCCTTCCCCCAACCTTTGAGGCAAGGATCCGCATAGCTTTGAGACATTAATTTTTATAACTACATTTTCCATGGACCCTAAACCTTGTAGTTGTTATTGATGCAGAAAGATGTGCGATGTGGAATGACAATTGAAGAGTTTATAGACAAATATTCAAAGGAATGGAAGCCGATTTATGGTGATTTAAAATATGTTCGTACCTTTCTAAATTATTTACATATATTTTACTCATTTATATGAAAAGCAAGTGACTCTACATTAATACACTATGTATATATATTTATATGAATTGCAGATATATGTCCCAATTGATGATGGTGCAGGTCTTTGGTATTTGATGATTATGTCTATCAATGAACAAGTTATTTATCATCTTGACTCATTTTTGCATAAGAAATCATTATGGCCTAGGCAACACACAATGAAGAATGTGGTATAATTTTATTCATTCACTTGAGGTCATATTTTTTAAATAGTACAAATCACTACATGATAATGACTATAACTTTTCCAGTGTCAAGTCATTGCTCAAATGGTTGCAACTGAATGCTTTCCCCCAAAATTCTTAAATGGGACTTTTGAAACTAATAGCTGGGACTTTGTGGACCCTCCTGTGATAGAAGAAGATGTGTCCAACGACATACCTTTTATCCATATGGGTTTGTGAACTCTATACAGCTGCCAACATTAAATTAATGTAATTTAATGCATTTAATAAATGTCATTATCCATGTGGTTATTGTTACACGGGGCAAATTCGGCTGTGTGGGTTCTTGACTGGCTAGAGATGGGAGAGGCGTTCCAACCTAACATTTGCAAACAGGTATATATCAGTTTCTGTTGCACATCAAAATTTGTGTAATCATTGAGAGACGTTATCGTAATGTGAAAATTTATTTCAGATGAACCAGAACGTTGTCAGGATGCGAGTTGCCATGGACATCCTTTGTAGACCTCACAATGAATGTTGGACTACATTGTTAGGACGCGCAAAGGCTTTCTGCCAAAACAATTCTTCCACCCAGTAGTGGCACGGCTAATGGGCTTCCTTTTTTGGGGAACATTATGTTCCACTTCAGTATTGAACCATACATTGGGCTGCTATATGGGCTTACTTGCGTCAATAGACATTTTTTGGTGAAGGAGTAGATCCTTTCAACTTTTTTGTGGGCATGGTCTTCTATATTTTAGATGTAAACCAGTAACTGGTGTAAGGGTTGTGTTGTTTTGTTTTGTACAAACTTTGGCCATTACACAAGGTGACTTTATCCTTTATATTTTTTTTGGTATGATTACGATCTACTTTCCTTATATTGTTCTGAAATTATTGCAAGGGTATATGTGTTGACTATCCACTAAGTACTAATTATATTGAACCAAATATATTTCTGCACATAATAAAAACCACATAGTGCAATAACATAACCCAATATATGTTCTAGTAGACTATAATCTCATAACAAAGATATGTTCTAGTAGACCGTGATCTCATAACCCAAGATCTAACAATAACATAAACAAAAATCAAACATAACCATTTCACTTATTCACTCATATCGAATCTGGTCCATGTACAATTTATATAGTGCAATGATTTCCTTTCTAAAAATTTCTTCACATTTTAAGAAACTACTAATAATGTGAACTTGATCTCAACAGAGGCAAGTATATGAATAAGACATAATTAGCAAGTGGTTTGTCATAGAATTCATTTAGAGATGTGTTCCAGTAGTACACCACAATGTCATTAACCGAGATCTGATAATATAATTTCCTATTCTAACACCCTAACATCAACAAAATTCAAACATAAGCATTTAAGTTCAAAACGAACATAAGTACATAAAGTGCAACACAAATCATTGAAACACCATTCCACGAACAATCACCAGCATATCACCATCCACCTGCAAATTAAAAAAAAAACAATTTTCACATAGGTCTATTAACAGTTAACACGAGTAATGTTTGTAACTAAAAAAAATTAATAAGCTTATAAATCATTGGCTTACAGTATTAGTAACTCCATCCTCAAACAGATTGTAAACAACATAGAGACACTACATTGTTTCCCAATCTGGTGCAGGTTGAGGACAAACCCTCTTGTTATGGCCCGGAACCCTGCATCTCGAACATTTTGTGGTCCTCTTCACTCTTAAGCCTGATGGTGAGCCATTTCCAATACCTCGACCCTTGGTTCGGACACGAACAGGGTCTCTCAAACCCTCAAACCTAGTTTGACTTGAAGAAGCCGCACCATCCCTTTCACATGACTTCTTTGCTTTAGCATTCTCAATATCCTTAATGACTTTATCCTTTGCAACATTGAAATCCTCAGCTGTATCAGACATAAGATCAGCAAGAACCCTGTACAATTCCATTAATGCTCTACATCTTGCAGTTTTTTGTGTGTCCCAATTTCTGCTTCCGTCACCCATCATGCCATGGACATTGTCCTTAGCACCTTTACTCCATCGTTTTAGGATAAGGCATGTAGGAAGCTCATCTATATTAAGATGTATTAATACAGAAAGTATATGTTCACAGGGTAAACCAAATGATTCCATTCTCATACATGAACATTTAACTTCATTGCCGGATGGATGATAAGAGACATGCCATTCCTTAGTCCCTCCACGTTGTTTGCTTATTGTGTATATAAAATGATTGTATGTCTTTCTACAACCAACAACATTAACTACAGCCGCTTTGTCTAGCACTGCACGAAATTTTAAAAACAACTCTCTAGTTAGATGTTTCGCAGCTGATCGCTCAAGGGAATGGAAATTGGTTTGCAACACAAGTTGTCCATGGATTGAAGCAAAATCATCCTCCATTTCCTTATATCGCATATACTCAAAACAGCGAAAGAAATGCTGTAAAAAATCCGTCAAATTGTACCATGAGTGAACATATTTACCAAGCTCAGCATGAAGACTCTCGCATCGAGACGTGGTCCTAAAACCAGCAAAGAAAAACCCACGAAAATGAGCAGTTGCCCACATAGACCTTCTATCAAACAATGATGTCACCCACGCGTTCTCTTGCAAACCAAACTTACAGACCATTTCATTCCATTTTCTTCGAAATTTACCAATGTCATAATCAGCAAACATACACTGCTCAAGTGAAGCTGTGAACTCAGGAATTGCCACATTTGAGGTCGCATTGCGTAGCAAATGCCACGCACATAATCTATGTCGAGCATTGGGAAAGATCCTTCTAATTGCATTTTTCATGGCAATGTCACCATCGGTGATTACGGCGGTTGGCTCCTTATTTTTCATTACTTTAGCAAAATTTTCCAATAACCACACATATGTCTCCTCACACTCATTCGCAACGATGGCAGCTGCAAAAATAGTTGACCTGTTATGGTTATTAACACCATAAAACACTACAAGAGGCAGCAAATACTTGTTCTTCCCATAAGTCGCGTCAAAAGCCAATACATCACCGTACACTTGGTAATTCAACTGACAAGAACCATCACTCCAGAATACATGTTGTAATCTACCATCCCGATCTACAGTATGCTCAAAATACATCCTCTCATCTTTTAAACACATATCTCTCGCAGGAACTGCATTGCAGACATGGCATTTGAAGAATGTAATCGCCTTTGACGAGCTATTTCATTATACATGTCCTTTTTATTGAACCCAATTTTCTCATACCCTCCACTTTGGCTAGCAAATGCCCCATAAATATGAGAAGGCCCAATTCCAACTTCAAGCATGTTTTTCATTTGAATTATATCACTATCACTCATCTTCCTATGACCTAAAAGCATTCCTGAGTACTTTCCATCTAACAACTCATGACTATGATTGTCATCAAAGCATGTATAGTACCATCGTTCAGTTATTTTGTCAACATGAACACGAAATCTAGCTTGACAATTACATCTAGTTTCGGGCCTTGGCTCTCGTTTCCTATCTTCTGTTTTCAAACCACGATCTTCTCTAACACCTTCATTGGAACAACTATAATCTTGGCCTAACACCTCCCCTGTTCTTTTGCTCTTTGCAATCCTACCTTTCCTCACACTAAATCCATTCTTTTTCCCATACTCAGAATAGAAAAAATAACATAAATGCAAGGTAGCAAAGTCATACCTTGTAATACCACGAGGGATAAAACTCTTCAGGTCCATGTTCAGTATTTCTTACTCAGTATCAAGTTTAATCTTCGGTTGAGTAAAGAAAGAATCACCATTTTCATTATATTCATCTTCAAATTGAATGAATTGTTCATCTTCATTATCATGTCTAGACACATGTTCATTTCCGGATTCATGTTCACTTTCTTCTTCTTATTCTTCTTCTTCTTCAAAGACAAATGTAAAGGGAGCATCTTCACCTTCTTCCACGGTTGAATGAAATCCATCATGTTCTTCATTGCAACCCACTTCTTCCTCTTCATAAAAAACCAGCTCTTCCATGCCCTACAAACAAAAGCCAACTATTTAATCTCCAATAATTACAAACAATAATTCGTGCTAATTGACGCAAAAAGTCTTCATTATTCTGACCTTCATCATCTCATTTTCATCACTAACTGATCTTGCCATACCGTCCATGACTTCACAGAGCTATTATAATCTAACAATATTGAAATACTCCCTTGCCTTATCCACCCTACACCAACAATTTAATTTTAGTGACATGTCTTCAAAATCATTCCAAAAAAGTTAAAATTTACTCAACAAACATAGGGTTCACAAACCAGTTCAATAACAGAGCATCATATTTTTCATCCTCAGGAAATTTCACAGTTGAACAAAATGAATAGACCATTGTTCTTACCTTTCCAATAAGATTTTTTGCCTTCCACCGATCCAACAATGAGACACACTTCGTCTTTTTGATCTATACGTTTTGCTTCCAACAAGTAAACACCGCCACTCACTGTCGTCCCCTCGTCACGTTGGCTTAAACTCTTCTATTCACCGTCGTCCCCGTCGTCGTGTGGCCTCCAATGCTCAGCCGCACTGCTATTAGGTTAGGGCACAAGTCTGAACGATGTGAGAGGTTTAGACCCAATACCTCATTTTTACAATTTTCATTCATATTTTTAATTATTAATTACATGTATTTATTTTGCAAATACAAGAAATATTGGGCCACTTAGTGAATATGCATTTTCTGCAAATACAAGTAATATTGGGCCACTTAGTTAATATGCATTTTCTAACATTATCCGGTGATACTACCTGTAATATCAAGTCAAAACGCTGACTCACCGGTGGTACTCCCAAATGGGTACTTCATCGTAGAAGCACCCATATATAATATTACACTATGAGATACATAGCAAAACCTATAGCAATGACATAGTAACTCTGTAACTAATTTTAATTATGGATTGATATTATGAATTAATTACGAAACAACTATCAAATGAAGTCGTACGTACACTAAACTAGTTGTGTACTCTGGAAAAACCTGTTCAAATACATATGTTTTTTTATATATATAATGTTTGGTAGATAATTAGTCCATCATCACAGTGGAATGCATTCTTGGTAAAAAAACTAAACTTTTGCTGAATCTAAAAATATATTTTGACTTGTTGACAATCATTTTTTTTTAAAAAAGAATATATTCATTGAAAAATGTCTAACGACACTTACAAAGCTTAAGGACTCTAAATATAGAGTATTACAGCAGTGCGCTACAAATTAAAACAATAAATCGAGCACGCATACTCGGCTTTTTCTAGGGTGCACAAGTTTAATAAACTTGTGTACAACACACAAATACATTTTAGCCCTTAGATCTAGAATTAACATAATGGACCATGGATATGATTTACCGGTAAACTTTTATATGACAATTTCAATATTTGCAAATTGCCATATCAAATTAAAATTCAATGCTTTGAAAAAACCCTAAAATTTTCTTTCTGTGCTTCCGCCAAATTGATGACAGGAGAAGCACCCTCTTCCTCCTCCTTTCACTTTTTCATCTTTCCCTATTTTTTTTCCTCCTCTCTCATTTTTCTTCCTTTTCTGATCTCAATCTCTCTTTATCTTTATTTTTTATTTTTTTCTGTTATTGATGCAGGTGAAAAATTCATTTTGGTGATTGGGTATTAGACCCTACTGATATACGAGTCCAGATCGGTGGGTTTCGGGGGTGACGGAGGTCGTGGCCGTATGACGGTCGAGAGGACCAATGCCGGAGCGCCAACGGTGTCGTAATGGCGCAAATTCTTCACCTTGCACATTGGTAAGGCCGCTGCGAGAAGTTGTTGATAGTGCAGTGCGGAACTTGGTATTCACTCCCTATGGCCCGTACTGATAAGCAGCAGCAGCAATTGTCCTTGGCCAAGAGTGTCAGGCATAGATGCAGACATGGTATGTTTCATTTTCCATCCTTTCTCAGTCTCTTTTTCCTTCTCTGACTGACTTCCATGCCTTTCTTTTTGTTTTTTGGTGCTGGTTTTACTTGTTTATTGTTTTGATTCACTGTAAATTGGTTACTTCAAGGGTGAGTTTCTGTTTCTGCATATATGTTGTTTTGTTGTGGCATTCTTATTACTTTCATGAGTACTGAGTAGTTTTTACTTTGTTCAATTTTTGCTTTGTGTTGCCAATAAGGTGATCTATTGAACAACCATTTTGTGGCATGTCATGTATTCTTGCAATTATGCTAATTAACTTGGTTTCTGCTAAAGATTGTTGTTACTGAACTTGCTTTTTCTATGGTTCTTTTGAACTTGATGTTGGAATGGAATGATCAAAGATCTGTCCTAATATTGTTATGACATGATGTTATGAAGTATCTCAACATTGATCTTCTATGTTATCAATGAACTCTTCTACCTGCTTCTTTTTGCATGGAATGGCTTCTTCTTGGGTATTTGGATGTTAAAAGTTTTTATCTGGTCATCTTGATTACACTGTAATACCATCTGAATTATTGTTGTGAACTGTATTTTCCATCTTAATTAATTGATGTACGGGTATGGGATTTCAATTTTAAAATGACTTTTATTTTCTTCTTTTGGTTTGGACCTTTGTGGAATTAATGCAGGCAATATCATTTAATGAAAGAAGTTATAATTTTACTTTAAAACCGCTACCATTTTTTGTTCTTGAATGATATGGTCACATAACTCAATTTTGCTACATTCACATGTCTTTTTCCTTATCTTTTTCTTCTGCTTTTTGTCATTGTTAGAAAAGTTGGAGTGTGATTTGTGCTTGTAAAGCGGGGAAATGTAAGTGAAGGAATGAGGGTGGTATGGGATGTTTATATGCATTTTAATTCCAAAGTAATTACCTAATTGGTATTGATGCCATTTTGGTTCTGATTGATTATGAGTATTTCTATTCTTCTAAGTAAAGGAAAGATCAATTTTCTTATATGCTTATATGTTCTCTTAAAGAGTATGATGAGTGAAGAACCCAGTGTATGAATTCTTCTAATATAAATTCAAGAAAAAGACAGTGTTGTTTATAATTTTAGTTAATGACCTCTGCTTTCTATTTGAATGTTTATAATTTGCCTTCCAAATTGCTGCAGATCGGGACAATTACTCTTGTTGCTTTGACAGGACTTCTTGATGTAAGTTTAGGGGTAATAACTATCCAGTATCTATTAACTCTACAATCTGATCTGCCCCTCAAAACCAGAGCCTGTATATTTCTTGATCATAAACAAGGCACATACACAGGAAGAGTTTGCCAAGGGATCAATGACTAAGCCTTAAAACATTTCTGGTTTGCATTTCAATGGTATAATTTCTGGTTTGAGCTGGCTTTAGCAATGGTAGATGAACAACATCCAGAACGATGGGAGGTGGTTGCAGCCATGGTTGGAGGTGAGAAGAGTGCAGAGGGACATTCAAGAGCATTATGTGATCCTTCTGGAGGACTTACATGATATAGAATCTGGAAAACTTGACCATAAATCGGGACAAGTTCAGCCTGCTGTCCTAGTTGAGTGTAAGGAGTCTTTATGCTTGCCTGATAATACAAGCATGTGAGACCCTTTTTATTTGGTGGAAGAAAATGTGTTTAGAATGGTAATAAAAAAACACGAGAAGCAAGAAAAATCTACTATGAACTTGCATAGTTTTATGTTTTTGTTAATCAAGCTGTTTATTGTAATATGTTGGTTCCAGCTTGCTTATTTTCAATTGGAAAAGAAATGATGGATGGTAGCAAAAGGCATCAGCTTAGCAGTTTGGCTCGAGGTACATAATTTATGCAGTTATGCTTTCTTTTATGCATGTATGTGTGTGAGACGAAATAATTCTACTTTAACTTGTGTCACTACAACAGATTTGAGGGTATTGATTTGGTCTTGGGAGGGGATAGAATATTCAAATGAGCTAGAACAAATTTCATTGGAAAATGATAAGTTTAATCAACAAATCGAGCTTTTCATTCTTGGTTGCAGTTCTCATTATGAGATTAAACTGTTGCAGTTCTCATTATGAAAAATAATCGAATTTAAATGTAATAACAATATGAGATTTACTCTTTCAGTTCTCCGAACATGCACTTCTGATGTGGTTACAATTTCTGATGCAATTTTTTGTCTGTACGATTCTGCATGGGGTTAATTTTGCATGAGGCAGGAAGAAACATTTTGAGTTTTAGTAATATGGATTGTATGCTAGTGCCTTCTCATTTTATTCATATCTGCTCTTTTACTCTCGCTGTCTAATTCTGATTTTAAAAGCGAGTTTTTAAGTTAAAGATTGTAGTGTTATTTAATTGAGACATTCTCAGTATTCATTTATGCAACTAAACTTTCTTGGCATTGACTTAAACAATTAAACACTAGTATAGTATGTAGTCAGTCTTGGAAAAATAAGCTTTGCTGTCTGTAGTTTGTGAATTTTAAAGGCTGATAGGTCTCCTGAATAGTAATAGTTACCATGCTAATCAATTCCATTTAAATCATTGCAGCTGAAAGAGAGGTTAGTTCGAGTAAGAACTGGAATGGACTTATTTTTGGGAGACCATAATGAATGCAAGAAGTTGTTAGAAGCCAAAGCTGAAACTTACTGGAAGACACTAAAAAATTCAACGCCATAGCCAAAGGAAAATGTGTTGTGCCAGTGATTCAAAATGCCTCATCCTTTTAGTGGAAGGAAGAGAACTCTTATTGCTTCTACTTGTTTGATTAACTTAATAGTGATAACTAGGCAGCACCTTGAGGAAGTCAAAAATTTTACCAATTTCTTAATTTTACATTATGGTTTAGTTAGGTTTATTCAACACTTTAAAATATCTGCAATATTTGAATTGACTTGTTAAATATTGAAATTCAATAAATATGTACTTTGATTAGTTTATTCAATAAATATCGTTATTGTTTGGGCTTTATACTTGTTAATTCTGAATTTTTTTGGGTTGAAAGATTTGTATCTCAGGGTTCTAACAAAAAGAACGACACTCAAATCTAATTTATCTAGCTCAGGTTATGACTGGAAGAGTACAAACTGCTCAAGCTATAACAACATGCAAGTTATGCAGAATCTATATGGTCTTTAAATACAAACTGGCATTGATGAACCTGGATAAAAAATTTGAATTTTTTTGTGTTGAAAGATATGTGTCTCAGGGTTCTAACTAAAAAAACGGCACTCAAATCTAATGTATCTAGATCATGTTATGACCGAAAGAGTACAAACTGCTCAAACCTTAACAACATGCAAGTTATGCAGAATTTGTATGGTCTTTAAATGAAAACTGGTATTGATGAACATGGATAAAAAATCTGAATTTTTTTGTGTTGAAAGATATGTGTCTCGGGGTTCTAACAAAAAAACGACACTCAAATCTAATGTATCTAGCTCGGGTTATGACCGGAAGAGTACAAACTGCTCAAACCTTAACAACATGCCAGTTATGCAGAATTTGTATGGTCTTTAAATGAAAACTGGTATTGACGAACATGGATAAAAAATCTGAAATTTTTTGTGTTGAAAGATATGTGTCTCATGGTTCTAACAAAAGAAACGGAACTCAAATCTAATGTATCTAGCTCGGGTTATGACCGGAAGAGTACAAACTACTCAAACCTTAACAACATTCAAGTTATGCAGAATTTGTATGGTCTTTAAATGAAAACTGGTATTGATGAACATGGATAAAAAATCTGAATTTTTTTGTGTTGAAAGATATGTGTCTCAGGTTCTAACAAAAAAAAGGCACTCAAATCTAATGTATCTAGCTCGGGTTATGACCGGAAGAGTACAAACTGCTCAAACCTTAACAACATGCAAGTTATGCAGAATTTGTATGGTCTTTAAATGAAAACTGGTATTGATGAACATGGATAAAAAATCTGAATTTTTTTGTGTTGAAAGATATGTGTCTCAGGGTTCTAACAAAAAAAACGGCACTCAAATCTAATGTATCTAGCTCGGGTTATGACCGGAAGAGTACAAACTGCTCAAACCTTAACAACATGCAAGTTATGCAGAACCTATATGGTCTTTAAATGAAAACTGGCATTGATGAACATGGATAAAAAATCTGAATTTTTTGTGTTGAAAGATATGTGTCTCAGGGTTCTAGCAAAAAAACGGCACTCAAATCTAATGTATCTAGCTCGGGTTATGACCGGAAGAGTACAAACCGCTCAAACCTTAACAACATGCAAGTTATGCAGAATTTGCATTGTCTTTAAATGAAAACTGGCATTGATGAACATGGATAAAAATTCTGATTTTTTTTGTGTTGAAAGATATGTGTCTCAGGGTTCTAACAAAAAGAACGACACTCAAATCTAATATAATTAGCTCGAGTTATGACCGGAAGAGTACAAACTGCTCAAACCTTAACAGCATACAAAATAGACTCCACTTCAATCATAATTCACAACCTCTTTACCCAGAGCATCACAAGCTAATTGTTTTTTGTTCATTGGTCCCTATTCTCATTGCACCTAATCCTTTATGCATTAATTTAATGATTGAAGAAAAGGCTATCAGTAATCTAGTTTGCTAACTTTCTTAAATTAATAGACAATCGAACTTAGATTCTCTAGGTCTTGAATCCATAAATCTTCACAAGCTCTGTATCAGCTGATGTAGGCATAAGTAGTTAGAGTGGTATTTTTCTGTATACATCACTGATCAATTCACATGTTTTCTCTGAAAGAATAGTGGAATTTCAAAACAACATATGACATCCAGAACATTTAACAAATTTAGTCCACTGAAAACATTTCAAACTTTGGTAGCTTAGAAATTGCAAGCATAACGTGTTCAATTTATAATGGCAAGAACCACCTTATAAATGTGGAGGCCAGCCTTTTATATAATGACATTTAAAATTTATAGACATCATTCACTAAAGCACTATTATTATTATCATAGCAGAAATGCCAGTCATTTTTGCATGGTGATATGAAATGTTTCAAATATGATATTACATCATCAGTTTCTTCTGTGCTCAAAGGGATGAAATGGATTATGTGACTAGAAATAAATCATTCCATATGCATACACATCAACCACTGGACTTCTCAAAAAAGCAGTAGGGTCTGGCGCCTGACTTCCTCTATCATAGTAGTCATTTATCAGCTGCCTTCTGTGCCTTGGAGAATCCATTGGACCACTAAAGCCATATTTATTTGAGGAAGTATTCTCTTGTTGATTGCTGATGTACATTTGACTAAAATTGGCTCAAAGGCCTAGTTCATGAACCAAGCTTTCATTGGCATTCTTCATTACAGTTGAATCAGGTGTCATTGAATCCAACCACTTGATGAGGAGGCTACCAAATATGAAGCATTTTGCATTTTAGCGCCTTCACAGCTACTTTTGCAAACACTTGAGCAACCTCTGCCTCCCTATCTGCTGCCTCAGCCTGTGCAATGGCAACTTCTGCCTTTGCAACTGATTTTGCAGCTGCAGTAGCTGCTTCTTGAGCTGTCATGCCCTTCGCTTTTGATAGCTCAACATCAATTTGGGATTTTGAAAGGATGTTAACATCATCACTCTTCTCTGCTTCTGGAGAATCTTTGGGCCTCCCTTCCACATGTATCAAGGAAGAACATCTTCTTTTCTTATTGACGGTTGAACTTGGCATAATTCTGTACTTATGCTTTTCCTGTCAATATATATGTCATACTCAGGATGAACTTATCATATATCGAATATAAGTGAAATTCTTGAAGGATCTCCTCAAAGTTCCTCAAAAACAACTAACAGATTATGGTTTGGCTTCAACCAGGGATGGAGGTACATGGTACCTGAAATATTTAATACCAAATATAAGGTATTTATTTTGGGTCTGAGTGAGCCATGCAACACCTACAATGTCAACACTCAACAACCAAGCTGGCACTTTGGTGGTCTAAATGAACCGGCATAGTCGCAGCCATTGCAATTACCAGTAGCAGGAGCAGTCCAGTATCTTCCAATACTCATCCCATTAAGCAATTTCAATTTCGGTGTCCCCTATGTTGTGTCATGTCTAATTCTATGCACCCACCCAAACCAAACCCAAAAGCAGTGGACTTTTTCTTTTCTTTTTTTATTCCTTCCGGATCAGCACATGTCCAACATCAACTCCAAACAAAAATTCACAGCATCAACTGCAGTCAATCTGAGTAAAACAGTGCTGTAAAATCGAGCTCTAATATGGAAACGTACAGAGGGCAGTGAATCTGAGTAGAAACAGTGCTGCAAACAATGGCTGTAACAGAATCTTGATGGCTAGAGGGAAGGAGGGAGAGGTGGTGATGGTGGTGGGATGGGATGGGAAAAAAATACAAGGAAAAAAAACCAAACAAACAAACAAAAAAAACTCTCACTAAAGAGAGAGAATAACTCACCTATAGTGAGTAGGAAACCCTCTCATGAAGTATTGGAAGAGAAACAGAAGCAGCAGGGAGCTTGATAGTCCCACATCGCACAGGATACAAGTTTTATCTTGTAAAACAGAAAACTGTAAATTGGAAGAGAAACAAAAGCAGCAGGGAGCTTGATAGTCCCACATCGCACAGGATACAAGTTTTATCTTGTAAAACAGAAAACTGTAATTCTGTTATATTCAGTTTTGCTGTTTTATTCAGTTTTTTCCCTTTTCCCTCTCTTGTATATAAGACCAGCTTCTCTATTCAATTAATAATACAACAGAATGAATTTCAGTCTTCTATCTTTGTGAATTCTAATATGGTATCAGAGCTCTTGGATTTCAAGAGCCCCGTGAGTTTCTGCAGTCATGGTTAACAGAGGAAGTTCAAGCAATAGTGGTGTCAACAATGGTGCTGGCACTCCTCTTATTCAGAACCCTGCACTTGATCCCCTCAGCATATACTACATTCATCCGAGTGAAAATGCTTCCGCTTCTCTTGTTTCTTCATTACTTACAGAGAAAAATTACCACAGTTGGGCACGAGCAATGAAAAGGATTCTTATCTCCAAAAATAAATTGAAATTTGTTAATGGAAGCCTTCCAATGCCATCTTCTGATTTTGATCCCAGTTTTGATGCCTGGGAAAGGTGTAACAATCTTGTTCTTGCTTGGATTTTTAATTCGGTAGAACCTACAATTGCCAAAAGTATTGAATGTCTTGAAAGTGCTGTTGTTGCATGGAACCTGTTAAAGAAAAGATTTTCACAAGCTGACAGGGTAAGAACTTTTAATCTTCAACAAGAATTGATGATGTTAAAGCAAGGTGGAAGTACATAACCCAATACTTGACAGAACTCACATCTCTGTGGGATGAACTTGAAAATTTTAGACCCTTTCATGATTGTGCATGTTCAGTTAAATGTGTTTGTGTATCCACTAGAGAAGGAAAAGAGTATAGACAGGAGGATTGCATAATGAAATTTTTGAGTGGGCTGAATGAAGAATTTGAGGCAGTTAGAACACAAATACTCATGATGGATCCCTTTCCAGACATAGACAGAGCTTTTTCTTTAGTTGTGCAGCAAGAAAGAAGAATTTTATCTGCTAATTCCTCAAACAATGAAGATTCACAGGTCTTTGTTAATGCAATAGATGGAAAGAAACCCTTTGGAAGAGGCAGAGGTGGATATGGTGGTCGAGGTAGCTTCAAGATTTGTAGTTATTGTGGGAAGAATGGCCATACTATTGAAGTGTGTTACAAGAAACATGGATACCCAGCAGGTTTTCGTGGGAAGAATTTTAACACAGCATCTGCCAATAACATGATTGGAGAGAATTCTGAATATGAAGAAATTGTTGAAAAGAATGAAGAATCACAACATCAATTTTCATTGACAGGAGAGCAATATAAAGCAGTTATGGCTTTGATTCAATCTTCAGGTGGCACTAGCTCTGCATCCAGTCAAGTAGCAACAATCACAACCTCAAACACCACCACTAATAACCAACATCTTTCCCATCCAGGTAATACCTTTGCTTTTGCCATAAATAAGACAGCAACAACCACATGGATTCTTGACTCTGGAGCAACAGATCACATTTGCTCTGACCAGAACTTGTTTACAACCATTGAACCCCTCACAAATAAATCCATTTTAGTGAAATTACCTAATGGTAATAGTACCTTTGCTACACATGTTGGTACAATAAAGATTGCCCAAAATCTACATCTTACACAAGTCCTGTACTTGCCTAATTTTTCAATTAATCTCATTTCAGTATCCAAGCTCATTTCTTCCCTTAACTGTACCTTGATTTTCTTACCAAATTTTTGCCTTATACAGGACTTGAACAATTTGAGGATGATTGGTTCAGCTGAGATGGTAGATGGGTTGTATCATATTCTTGTTCCAAAGGATTTCTCAACTGTCAAAAACCATCAAATTAGCAATGTAACAGCAGCACTACATTCTTTTCCCAGTTCAGCTTTATGGCATTATAGATTAGGGCACATTTCTACTTCTAGAATGGATATTCTGGTTGGCTTGTATCCCTCTCTACTTGGTTCAAATAAAAGACATGTGTGTGACATTTGTCACTTTGCAAAACAAAGAAAACTTCCTTTTTCTGTTAGTACTCACAATGCCAGCAGGCCTTTTGATTTAATCCACATGGATATTTGGGGTCCTTATAGAGTAAGTACTATACATAAGCATACGTATTTTCTCACTATTTTGGATGATTACAGTAGATACATATGGATAATTTTCTTAAAATGTAAATCTGAGACTCAACATCATGTTAAAAATTTTGTTCACATGATTGAAAACCAATTTAATATTACCATAAAAGCTATAAGGTCAGACAATGGCACAGAGTTTTTACTCAATTCCTTTTATCAAGAAAAGGGTATAATCCATTAAAGATCTTGTGTGGAAACTCCCCAACAGAATGAGAGAGTAGAGAGAAGACATCAACATATTCTAAATATAGCCAGAGCCCTACTGTTTCAAGCTCATCTTCCCAAATAATTTTGGGGACAGGCTGCAGCACATGCTGTACATTTGATAAATAGAATTCCCACGCCTCTATTAAGTTCTAAGTCTCCCTATGAGATGCTATATTGTCACAAACCAGAACTGTCCTATCTTAGAGTCTTTGGCCGTTTGTGTTATATATCTACCCTTACATCTAACAGATCAAAATTTGATCTTAGAAGTCACAAATGTGTTTTTTTGGGTTATAAATCAAGAACCAAGGGATATCTTGTATTTGATCTTCATAAAAGTCAATTAGTTGTATCCAGAAATGTTCAATTTGAAGAGTTTATTTTCCCTTGGTCCAATAATGCCATATGCAATGCTGATGAGTCAACCCCCTCTTACATTCCAGATCCTGTTTTCACCAATCATTTGCCATTCACTCCATATACCTCACCTCAAACAGAAGCTACTAATTCATTTCCTATACCACTACCTAATTCACCTCAAACAGAAGCAACAGGGTCAGCACCTGCAACCCTACCTATCTGCCCAGATTCACACATTTTACCTCAAATCCCTACAAACAGAAAATCTACCAGAATAACAAGGCCTCCCTCTTACCTGCAAGATTATCAATGCAATTCAAATACTTCATCTCAGGTGAATCAATCAGGTAAATCTTACCCTCTCTCTTCTTATACTTCCTTTGATCATTTATCACCTTCACATGCTGCATACAGCCTAGCCCTTGATCAAGAAAAAGAACCTACATCCTATGCAGAAGCTAGCAAATTTGACTGTTGGAAAGAAGCCATGAATGCAGAAATCAAAGCTCTTGAAATCAATGGAACTTGGTCACTTGTGGATTTACCCCCAGGGGTCATTCCCATAGGCAGTAAGTGGGTGTATAAAATAAAAAGGAAGGCTGATGGCTCCATTGAGAGATATAAAGCAAGATTAGTTGCTAAGGGGTATACTCAGATTGGAGGACTGGACTATCTAGATACCTTTTCTCCTGTATACCACAATTCGAGTTGTTCTTGCTCTAGCTGCCCAACATAATTGGCATTTACATCAACTTGATGTAAATAATGCCTTCTTACATGGTGACCTCAAGGAAGACATCTACATGTGCATTCCTCAAGGGATGTCTGTTAACTCATCCACCAAGGCTTGCAAGCTTATCAAGTCCCTCTATGGCCTCAAGCAAGCAAGTCGCCAATGGTATGATAAACTCTCTCATTTCCTCATTAACCTGGGTTACCATCAAGCTACAACTGATCACTCTCTATTTCTGAAATTTTCTGGCTCATCTTTCACTGGTTTGCTAGTTTATGTGGATGATGTTTTAATTTTTGGAAACACTCTATCTGAATTCTCTTATGTCAAGAAGGAATTACAGCAGGCTTTTGGTATAAAGGATTTGGGAACTCTCAAATACTTTCTTGGTTTTGAAGTTGCTCAATCCTCTCTTGGGATTTCACTTTCCCAACGCAAGTATTGCCTAGAATTGTTACATGATGCTTCTCTACATGAATGTAAGCCAGCTAACACTCCTCTAGATCCAGCAATCAGACTTCGTCAGGATTCTAGTTCCTCATTTTCAGATGTTTCCTCCTATAGAAGGTTGGTAGGTCGCCTTCTTTATCTTACATCCACTAGACCAGATATAGCTTTTGCTACACAGCAGATTAGCCAATTCATGGCTCAACCCACTCAAGTTCACCATAAAACAGCCATGAGAATACTGCGCTATTTGAAGAAAAACCCGGGCCTTGGTTTGTTCTTCCCACGTAATTCTTTCCTCCAGATAAAGGGCTTCTCGGATGCTGATTGGGTTGGTTGCATTGATACTAGGCGGTCCATATCCGGGTACTGTTTCTTCATTGGAGACTCTCTCATTAGTTGGCGTTCAAAGAAGCAGACTACTGTTGCTCGGTCTTCAGCAGAGGCTGAATACAGGGCTCTTGCAGCTGCAAGTTGTGAGTTACAGTGGCTCCAATTTCTGCTACAAGATCTCCATATCTCTTGCTCCAAGTCTCCGGTTCTCTTTTGCGACAATCAAAGTGCTATTCATATTGCTCATAATCCCGTTTTCCATGAACGGACAAAACACCTGGAAATTGATTGTCATGTAGTTCGTAATAAAGTTCAGTCTGGGTTACTCAGCCTTCTTCCCGTTTCCTCTTCAGAGCAGTTAGCAGATTTTTTCACCAAGGCTTTGTTGCCAAAGACCTTCTCTTATCTTCTTTCCAAGCTTGGGGTGTTGAATATTTTCCACCCCCCAGCTTGTGGGGGGGTATTGGAAGAGAAACAGAAGCAGCAGGGAGCTTGATAGTCCCACATCGCACAGGATACAAGTTTTATCTTGTAAAACAGAAAACTGTAATTCTGTTATATTCAGTTTTTCTGTTTTATTCAGTTTTTTCCCTTTTCCATCTCTTGTATATAAGACTAGCTTCTCTATTCAATTAATAATACAACAGAATGAATTTTAGTCTTCTATCTTTGTGAATTCTAATATGAAGGGAGGAGCTCCTCCCATGGTGGGAAAGAGCCCCCAAAGGGGCGGGCAGCTGTGCGGTTCTCGCTCTCTCTGTGCGGCGCTCTCTGTCTCTGGGGTTCTCAGCAAAGGGGGGATTTTGACTTGTTGACAATCGTTTAAATTTGCAGATCTGAATGTGAGGAGAAACCCGCCAAGCCAACCTCCGACACCAGAGCGAAACACACCATACAATCGTGCTTATCCACCATAAGGGTGGAGGCCCACGGCCCCAAAAAGTTCTTGTTATTTTTGTTCGGTGCCATTGACTACACCATATATCACGAGCCTCTCTAGCTTTGGTGACCATCACCATGTTTATACAGCTACATATAGATGATGATCTTTGACAAAAAAAAATACTACAATATAGTTATAAGTTTTTTATTTTGTTATATATGTATATAATTTGGGATTGGGACATAAATAAATATATCCAATGTATCAAATCAATATATTTGTTCTCTCCTTATAATCTTCATAAAATAAATATATAATTCAAGTGTGAAATAAAAAATTACATATATTTCATTATTGATATTTTTTAAATAAATGATATAAGCATAATAAAAGAATATAACTAATTTATCAATCTCTATGTTAGTTTTTTTTTCGGTAAACTGGAGGGCCAAAGGCCCAAAATCAATAGGAAATTATAAAGGAACCCTTCTAGGAAGGGAAACACCTATGACATCCTGAAATAACAGGGAATTACAATCAGGGGAGGAAAAGAGAAGACATGCAATCCTAGTGAAAGATCAAAAGCTAGACCAACCAAACAGTCTGTCACGCGGTTCGCTTCTCTGTAGTAATAAGAAATTTGAACTATCCAAGGGGGGCTTCATAAGATTTCTGATATCTTCAAGCATATGAAAGTAAGGATGAGATGAAATACAACCTTTATTTATTAGGTGAATCGCCACTTGGGAGTCGGATTCAAGCCACAAATGATGAAAACCATGTTCCTGAGCTAATTGGAAAGCTATGAAGATAGCCCAGAGCTCAGCCATGGTAATAGTAGTGTTACCCAAAAGTCTGGAGAAACCAAGAATCCACTTACCAGAAGCATCCCTAAACGTCCCACCATAAGAGGTTAATGTGCCATGTATTTTAACTGCTCCATCGATATTGCACTTAATCCAACCATCATTAGGGAAAGTCCAGGCAATAAGCCTTTGAACATACTGATTTTGTCTACCTTCCAATAAAGAAATAGCAGAGGATTGATCCATAGCAGAGAATTCTCTAACTTTATGAATGATTCTGTAACAGATATTCTGAGGGGAATTTTGGGTCTTGTTAAAAACCTTTTCATTTCTTTCATTCCATAATATCCAGATTATAATACCAAACAACATCTGCCAATCAAAGTCATGCCACTTAGGATGGGAATTAGACAAATTGTGATAGAGCCAAGAGGACATATCTGGTGGACCAAAAAATGCAGGATCCTGGGCATTCCGGAAAAAACTCCAGACATCCTTAGCTCTAGTGCAATCTCGCAAACTATGAAGAATGGTTTTTGGAAGCTGTTGGCAAATGAGGCACATAGGCGAAACATTGAGACCTCTTTGGGCAAGGAAATTATTTGTTTTCAACCCATTATTCTTTGCAAGCCACATAAAACATTTAATTCTATGAGGTCCTGACCATTCCCAAATTTTATTCCAGCCCAGATTGGAATGATGAAGAGGAGGATTCTCTATAATTTCATAAGTTGATTTAGTAGAAAACATACCATCTGGTGTTTCCTTCCAAATTGGTCTATCCTTGCCAAGAGAGGGATGCCCGCGTAGACAAGCAGACACTTACAAAAGTTGATTTTGAGACAAGTAATGTTCAAACAGATTCCACTTCCAGTCACCATTAGCATCGAACATATCTGAAATACAATTATGAAGCAAACTATCAGGAATTGGATAGGAGGTATTAGTAGCCAAAATTTCTCCCGAAGGGAGCTAAGGATCTGTCCAAAATTTAGTAGACGTGCCATCTCCTATATTCCATCTCAAACCCTAAAGCACATATTTCCAAGTGTCAACTATACTTCTCCAAACCATAGACTGATTTCTCTTACTCTAAACCTTTGGGAGGGTATCAATACCAGCAACATATTTGAACCGCAAAACAGAAGCCCAGAGAGCATCTTTGTCAGTAATTAGCTTCCATCCCAATTTCATAATAAGGGCTTTGTTGAAATTCTGAAGATTTTTCAACCCCATGCCACCCCTCTTCTTAGGTAAACAAAATTTCTCCCACCTTACCGAATGCAATTTCCTCTGCTGTCCAGAGTGACCCCAAATAAAATCTCTAGCTAGCTTCTCAAGTTTATTACAAACACCAGCAGGTAATAAAGCTGTCTGCATGGAGTAAGTAGGTAAAGCTGAAATGACAGCTTGAGTCAATGTAATTCTACCTGCCATGGATAAAGAAGAAGATCTCCAGTTGTTCATTCTGTGCACAGCTTTTTCAATCAAATAGCTATAGGTTTTCCTGGTTACTCTCCCATGAAGGATAGGGACACCAAGGTATTTGCCCAAGTCATGAAATAAGGAAAATCCTAAAAGCTCCGCCAAATAATTTGCTCTAGTTGTTGCCACCCCTTTAGAAAAATAGATTCTGGTTTTTTTTTTTGTGTGTTTACCTTCTGACATGAAACTCCACAAAAAACATTCAAGCAGTCCATTATGATATTCATTTGCTCCGTTGTAGCTTCCCCAAACAGAAAGAGATCATCAGCAAAATATATATGAGATATACAGGGTCCTCCTCTACCAAAAGAAAATGGCTTCCAATCATCAGTAGAAACTTTTGAATTAATGAGATGAGCAAATATCTCTAGGCAAAGGACAAAAACATAGGGAGAAATGGGGTCTCCCTGACGAATTCCTTGAGTAGGCAAGAAACCTTCAGTTTTGACTCCATTGACTAAGCATTGCATTTTGACTGAGGAGATACAATTCATAATAAGCTGACATAAGTGATCATCAAACCCCACATCTTTGAGTGTATCCTCAATGAATTCCCATCTTAATTTGTCATCTGCTTTCTGAAGATCCACCTTGATGGCCATATACCCCTTCTTACCACACCTACTTCTCATGGAATGAAAAATCTCTTGGGCAATAATAATGTTGTCAATAGTTTAGAGACTCGGGACAAAGCTAGCTTGATTTGGATGAACCAAATAGCTCATATGAGGCTTCAATCTGTTAGCAATCAGTTTGGTTATTGCTTTATAAGCAACATTGCACAGACTGATGAGTCTGTACTGGGAAATAGACAGAGGATTATTCACTTTGGGGATCAAAACAAGAAGCGTCTCATTGATAGCAGCAATCTGATGAGGATGGTAAAAGGCTTCATTAATTAACTTACACACATAAGGGCCCATGTCCTCCCAAAAACGGTGGAAAAATATGGGTTGAAGCCCGTCAGGCCCAGGAGCCTTGTATGGGCCCATGCTGAAAATAGCATCCTTTATTTCAAGGTCAGAGAAAGGGCCATGAATTTGTTGAAGTGTTACCAAATCTAGCTTTGGAAAAAATCCTCTGATAGGCCATTGATTTACAACACCAACAGCAGTGAAGAGAGTCTTAAAGTAAGTCACAATAGTTTCTTTAATAGCTTCAGGATCATTTATCTGCTGACCATTATCATCTATTAGCATTTGAATTTTGTTTCTTCTTCTACGCACAATAGTAGAAGTATGGAAAATTTTTTGTATTCTTGTCCCCAAGTCTGATCCAGTCACATCTGGTCTTTTGAAACAAAATTAATTCTTCTTTAGCTAGAACAAAATTATACTCCTTCCATAATCTCCGCTGCAAGTTTTCCAGGGCTCTATCTGGATTCATTGTAAGTCTGTTATTGACCCCTTCAAGCCTCTTCATCAATCTTATTTTTCGATGGAAAATATTACCAAAAATATTGCAATTCCAACCATTTGCCATGTGTTGGAAATGCTGGACTGCCAGTAGCCAATCAGAGTCACCATGCCAAGCTGCTTTAACAACTGGGGGAAAGCGTTGATCAGTGAGCCAAGATGCTTGGAATCTAAAAGGCTTAGCTCCAATCAAAGGATTTTGATGAGCATTAGTTTTCACCAGAATGGGTTTATGGTCAAAGATCATAGCTGGAAGGTGAAAGATAGCAGCTTCAGGGTATAGAAGTCTCCAATCAACACTTAAAATAGCTCTGTCTACGCGCTCTTTAATTCCATGTCATTCCCATGTAAAAGGGGGCCCAATGAAGCCAATATCCTCTAATCCACAAGAATTTATACACAATTTAAAATCATCCATTGACTTCCAGTTTGGATCAGCTCCACCTTTTTTTCAGAGGCCCAAAGGTAAGCGTTAAAGTCCCCAGCAACCAACCAGGGGCCTTGAATAGAGGCAACTAAGTTAATTAGATCCCGCCAAAGGGATAGTCTATCAATAGCTCTAGGACTACCATAAACAATAGTTAGGAACCAATTTTGCAAAGAATTTGGGAAGGAAATCATTCCATGAACAAACTGATCAGAAGAAGCGAGCACATCAAACTGAATGGTTGAACTGTCCCAACACACCCAAATACCGCCCGCAAAACCCTAGCATCCACTTTAAAAGACTTAGAAAAGCCCGATTTAGCTATAATCTTATCACTTTTGACCCCACTAACTCTGGGCTCAAGGATGGCACAAAGCTGAATACGATGCAGACAAACTAAATCCCTAATAACACCAGGGAAATTCTTCGAACAAGCTCCACGAACATTCCAAACAAAAAGGCAACCTACCTTATCTTGTAAACATTTGGATGCTAACCCTTTTAATGAAAACTTGGATAGGTTATTGGCAATTAAGTTTAATAGTGCAAGCGAGAAGACTCAGGCTACTAAAAGGGAGTTTCCTAAATTGACATTCTTCATGCATGAAATGCCTTTTCTATGCACAATTATATGCCACAAAGTGTTACATGTCCAAAAGAATTTAACAATTTTGATAGTGTTTTGAAACCTATTGCATGTTTAGAAAAACCAATTCAGTTAGAGAGTACCTTGAAACCTTTGAAAATGCATGTTTACCCAATCCCTTTAGACATATTGATTTGCATGCCTTACATGATAGATTGGATGTGTAAAAACAATTGGTTTGTATACATGACTTGCATACACATTCTATATTAATCTCTTTATCTCATGAAGATGTGTATTATGCTCTTGAACTAGTTTTGGACAAGGATAAAAATGTGGATAAGGCTATCACATGTAGAAATACTTGTATAATATTTGCATCACATGATGACATGCCGCATGACATGCTTACTTTTTATGATTCATTAAATATTTTACAATACATGCAAAACCATGAATCATACTTGAGTGAGAGTGTAAACATGACTATTTTAACTTGTAAACATACTTCACGACATGAACATGTGCAATATGCTCCTAAACAAGATACATGTGGTAAAGTCATAGGGCATGTTGGGATGTTATTGGAAAATATTAAGACATTTATGCCACATGGTTTCACGTGTGCATTTATTTGGGAACATAGTGTAAAATATTTTGATGTATATCGTGCATTGAAACACATTTTGTATTTATGTTGAATTTATTTCCTAAGTCTTCTCTATGACCACTTACTTGTCTTACTTGCAAGGGAGGGCTTCAAAAGAATAGTCTTTGACCCAGGATCTAATTCCACAGAGTACATGAATAAGATGGTTCTAGCTTCAAAGAACTGTGAGGAGCTGACTAAGGGAGGACAATCTAGGATCCATGACTCAAAGGGAAGTATCTCCCTTTCTCATCTTATCTTGCCATCCACTTTATCTCTCTACTTCTCTTCTTCTTACCCCTTTTGGCCTTTGCACACTATAGACCTCTTTTGTTCAGATTAGAGGTCAAATCCTTTTCAAGGGGGAGGGAATGATGGCATATTGCTAGAAGGGTACAAGACTGCTTGGGCTGCAAGATCAAAACTAAGGAATATGAATCATCTACAAGCAAGGAAAAGATGAAGAAATTAGTGTCTTACAAATTTAGGGACAATACCTTACAGAAGGGTACTACCCTACAGGGGGACACCCATGACCCAGGACAGGAACCTAGTCCTACGTACCACCCCTAATTAGGACTCTCTTGTATTTTCTTTTTATTTTGTAATTTTCCCTTTTATTCTCTAAGAATAGGGTGCTATTTTAGTGGCTTTGTTGGCTAAAGCTTGGCTTGGCTAAAAGCCTTAGGAGACATGGGTTCAAGTCCCCACTAGGATAGGAATTCCAGCTTCTTTTATTTTTCTTAAGCCTTGGCCGCCCATATGGCTATATAGGGAGGTCTCCTCCTTCTTGTAACTCTTAATCTTTACTCTAATAAACAGGTTATGCTTATTTTCTCCCTTGTGAGGTTGAGAGGATTGATTGTTCTTGCTTAAACCATTATGATTCTTATCTGATTCCACGAGCTGGTGGCGAATCTACACTGTTGGCTTATCTGTTGAAGGGATTGTCTTCCTCAGTGGCACCTACACCATCATTTTTCTCTTCCACTTTTCTTTCATTTTCTTCATTTTCTTTCATTTTACTGCATGATTATTGTTGTCCAACCCATATATTGCACATAAAATCACTACTATCCGTTGTTTTTGCTCAATCATAGATCCACAACTTGACTGCTATCAAATTTTGTGTTAACCACCCGTATCCCTTGTTATCAAATCAGTCCTATTCAGCGCTTAGTCTTAGTGGCGATCGATCTTAGAGCTCTTCCCACAATTTTAACTTGACTTGTCAACTGAGCCACAACCTTGTAGTAATTAATACACCAATTTGAGAAAAAGCAACTAGCCCCTACCCATTTTTGCATAAAAAGCATGAACATTATTATAGTTTGATTAGGTTCATCAAATAGATAAAATCATTATTAATATTATTGAAAATAATACCATTATGAAGTAATCAAATAAATTATACCACATATTGCCAAGGAGTTTCATTCTTGAGTTTTTTCCTTGATGCAATGGGGAGCTCCAAATCTCACGACTCTTAAGAAATTGAATGTGTATTTTTTTGTGCAATACCACATGTATCCTTCACGGGAGGCAAATTAGGCAATCATGTTCGAGCCGGATAAGACCTCTATAAGCGGCAAAGCTCTCCCTCCAAGTATTTAACACAACTGCATAATCATGGCTCGAACTCGAGACCCCTGGTTAAGCTGGAATAACCCCTTACCAGCTAATCCACGTGCTCGGTGGTAAATGAATGTGTATTGATTATTGAATTTAATTTAAAAAACTAACATATTTTTTATTTCCATATTACACGCAATATAAGATAATTAACAATTTCAATATTATAAAACTCGAACCGATATTCAACTCAGTCATGTTACTGAGTCATTAGGTCACTAGTCCAACCAGTGAGTTACTCGTTGAACCGGTTAAGCCGGTATATATAAAGTTCATAAATTTTATATAAAAATAAGATTTATAATTCTAATTCTAGTATAAATACATATTAAGGTGATAATAAACATTATATTATTGAAATAAAGATTTAATAGTTATTAAAACCCAATCAAATAAATTTCTTCAACCAATATATTAAATAAAATAAGCATTTAAAGAATTCAAACATTCAAGGCATGAGGTGGAACCAGGAAATTTATCTTCCCAATGCTTCTTGTAAGTTATAATTAACTTTACGCATCCTTCCAAGTTCCAAGTGAGAAGACTACTCATCTTTCCATTTCTTATTCTTGTAAGTTGTAAGCTTTATCACTCATCTTTCCAATTCTTTTTCTTCCATCATGAGTTCTTGAGACACCGATTTTCTGGTAAGTGAGTAGTGACAGTGAACTTCATCAGTTCTTTTTTTAACTTGTTTTCTGGTTTTCATTTTTCTCGAGACACTGCTAACAAGTTCCATATTTATTTAAGCTTCGAGATTTATAGAAACTAGTTTATCTTATTTTATTCTCTCAACCCACTCATCCGTCACTTGCTGCCAATGTTGTGGAAATCTGTATGTTAGAAGCCATCTGCCCATCTCCTCCTCCACCATTTCTTCTTCTTTTTTTTTCATTTTTTTTACCCGACTGGTTCAACCATAACGCTGGTTCACTGGTTTTCACTTATACCCGTCGAGTCAAATCCGTTCTTACCGGTTCCATTACGTACATATGATCTAATACACCGCTCGGACCGGTCATATGACTGGTTTCCGGTCTAACCGGTTCTACCAGCCGATCTGAGCCGGTTTTTATAACACTGGTTATTTCACATGATAGTTTAATTTGTTTTTAAATGTTTCTATTTTTAAGACTATGCGAGTTAGTGTTTTGGATATTTGTGTCTAGGGTTGTTCTCGGGTCGGGTTCTCAAACATTTTGGACCCGAATCGAGCATGGTACATGGGTTGGGTCGATTCGGGTAAGTTCACTTTCCTTGGGTCGGACCCGAACCGAGAATGATTGGGTCGTTCAGGTGGGTCCTCGGGTTGGGCCACGTGTTTTTGGGCCAATTGGGCTGGTGCAAACAAAACGGAAAGAAAAGAGGTTTTGTTGATTTTTAAGGTCCAACAACAAAAGAAAGCCTGAACCTATTGGGGGAATTTAATAAACCAAAAACACAACAGCAATATTGACCAAAACTCAATAGAATCCAAGAACAACCAGCTGTCAATGATATACAATTATTTTGATCAAATCTTCCAGGCAACCTTATTCTAAACAAAATCCCTAATCTGAACAAACAACAAATCACCAATCTAAACAGAAGCCCCAATCAAAATACTCTAACACAAAAAAAAACCTCAATCTAAACAAAAGCCACAATCTGAACAATTTCACTAACACCTTCAAAATTCACACGGTCACATACTCACAAATCATACAAACAACAGAGTCACAAATCAATAGAACAGATCAAGTTCAACTCTCCAACATTCAACTTACCACAGATGAGGGGTGCAGACGGCGAGGCAACTGGCGTCGGCATAGAGGAGAAGATGCGAAGGTAAGGCAGTCGTAAACCGGGGGACGCTGACAGAGAGGAGGGACGCTGATGGAGGAGGTGAGGGACACAGGACGCTGACAGAGAGCACACAACGGAGATGAAGGAGGACGCAGGATGCAGACGTCACACAATGGACGCAGGACACAGCAAGCAGACGCCACACAGAGGCGGTCCGGCGAACAGAAGCAGATGGCGGACTGGGGGAGAGGAGGCAAGATCAGACGCGGCGTGGGGGGTGGGGGTGGGGGACTCTAGGGCTTTGTCTTGTGTGATTGTGTGTGAGACAATGAAAGCATAAATGTGTCTCTCAATTCAGCTAAAGGGAAAATAAAAGAAAGTTTTTCTTAATTTTAATATATATGTACCTCGGGTAGGGTAGGGTTTCACGGGTGTGCAAACACCCAACCCGTTGCCCGAACTGTCAGTCTAGATTTTAAATGGGTCCGGGTCGGGTTCACCCAATGACCCGTCTAAACCGGTCCACTGGGTCCGAGTCAGATTGAGAAAACCCATTACAAAGTTTTTGGAAATTTTGTTTTGTCTTTTTTATAAGACCCTTTACAAAGTTTTAGAAGCATTTATAAGTTTTTTTAATCTTTACCCTTCATAATTAATGAACTTTTGTAGCTAGTTTTCAAGAGTTGGTTAATGTCACTACAAGAAATCCTCAAATTAGCGACGACTTTTGGTTGTCGCTACCAGCTAATTAGCAACAACCACAAGGACGTTGCTAGTCTGCCAGTCATAAACACAGTAGCGACGAGCAAAAACAGTCATCGCTACATAGCGTCTGTCAGCCCGATGCTAAAGTCGTCGCTATACTGAAGTCCTTCACAATGTCAAATAATCAAAGGGTCGTCACTACATAGTGACAGTCGCAACAATCACTAATAATTTATTTATTTTTTAAACCAGTGACGGTCGTGTCCGTCGCTACTAATTTATTTTTTTTTATTTTTTTAAATTAAATTTATGGTTTTATATTTATTTTTATTTTAGTTTACGGATTTACGATTTAATCATTATAGAAATATAAATTTTAATTTATTTTAAAAAATTTATATTGTATTTGTTAACGATCTAAGATATAAAAAACAATAAATAATATATAAAAACACTCCTATAGAAAATAAAATATATATATATATAAATAGTACATATAAAATTTGTACAAATAGCAAAGTCATAATGATAAAACAAAATCAGGGCTGATGGAGACGATGCTACTGAGGTGGTGGGCCACAACCATCATCGAAAGGTTTGTCGTCAAGTTCATCGTCGTAGTGCGGGTGCGTTTGACTGACACCAGTAGAAGCCCCTGCATTGCGGTAGTCTAGCACTGACTACAACTATTGTCAGAGCCGTGCGAAGTCCTCCTCCAAGCGTGCATACATAGAATGGGCTTGTTTAGCCCTCTCATTAGCTTGGTTGACCTGTTACTTTGCTTGGATGACCTCCTGCCTTAGTGTCTCCTTAGCCGAATGCAGAGACCCGTCACTACCGCTAGTATGGGCCCAACACTCCTGAGTGAGGCTGGTCACACTAGGTCAAATGTTTCTTGACAAGTCCATGATGCCATAACACCCGCCTCGAGTCTTGCCATCAACAACAATCTTCAATAATTGTAACTTGGCAGACCCATCAGTAATGAAGTTGTCCCCCATTTGTGACTCCATCTCCCTCAAGCGGTCTTGGTAATTTGTCTGTTGAATAGAGATTAACTTATAATTAGTTAGTTATTATATCGCAAATATATCAAATTATATAAGAATCACTGCTATAAATAATTTTTGCTTACATATGTGGACTGCACATGTTCATTTATCGAGCCACCATATTTCTTTGTGTGGGTGGCCACAAAAAAACTCATCTTGATCAATAGCCCGCCTAAGCTCTCGAGCTTACACAAAAAAAATGAATTTGTTATAGTAACTCGAGCTTTTTCTGGGAGATCACAACAACAACAATGTTATGATCCTCACTCAAACACATAATCCTAGCAATTTAAGGTGGGGTATCAATACAAAATTGTTAGAACCACAGGCAACACTAGAAGGGGGGGTTGAATAGTGTTTTAGATATTTTAAGACAATTTTTGGTAATCTTTAAAATAAACAATCACGTTAAGTGATCATTGTACAAACCCAATCTTAAGATCAGAGTTATTTTAAAAACATGCGGAATATATGGAAGATTTAGATTAAAAACTTTTTCTTACACTTAAGATTGTTTTGATTTTAAACAAACTTCTCTTAGTGTCTTCTGAAGAATATTACTAAGAGTACCTTCAGAACTGTTTCTGAAATACTTTAGATGATCAGAGACCATCTACATCATGTGTCTGAACTGAGTTCCTGTTGGGCTCACTTCAGACAGGTATTTCAGACATCCCTCTGAATATATTCTTCTATAATACTTCAACCTACACTAGAGATGTTTTAACGTTATGTTTGTATGAAAACTTGTTTTATTGAAATCCTTGAGTTAAGCTTGTTATGAAAAATACTTTTCAATCCCCATCGAAAATGTAAAGACTGTAAATAAAAGAGATTAAGGGAAAGAAAACTTAGACACAGAATTTATCCTGGTTCACCCACAAACCCTGTGAGCTACATCCAGTCCTAGTGGCAAACCACCAGTAGCTTTTAATCAAAATAACAACAACACATATGTGTCACTCCGAATCCCCCAGACCCTTGCAGCCACATATATGTCACACTATCTGAAACCACAGATACACATGTTAACCTCTCCAGGCCAACATAACAAGTATTCTTTTCTATCAAGCCTCTCCAGGCTCTACCACGAGTATTCTTTCTTCCACCAAGCCTCTCCAGGCTCTCAGACACTTAACTAAGTGTTGAGTATTACTACTCAATCTAAGCTAGATGTTCACTAGAACCTCTCAACTCAGATTCTTCTTGTACATAGAGATTACTGAGTACATACTCAGGATACAGTCATTACAAACTAAATACAAGGATAGACAGTGATACAAGTGTTTGATTTTAAGTACAATCCCTGTCTTTTCTATGAGGAATACATCCTCTGAGAGTAGGCTAACTAAGATATGAAATTAAGCTTCAGCCTTATTCTCCAACCATTGGTTTCCATGGGCTACATTCTCACCCGTATCATTGGAATACCAAGGTATCTTCAAAGCTTCAAACCGTACCCGGTTTGATAGTCATTTGTACAGCATGATTGCCTTCCCGACAACCAACTCACTTGATCAACAGACCAACTGTACAATCTAACTAACTGACCAGCTGATCAGTAGCCCGATTGAGAATTAACTCTCTGATCAATTGTTGTTGACTTTTTCATGATGTATTTGAGCTCGAGTCAACTCTTGTTAACTGTATGACACTCAGCCTAGTTAACAATTTTCATCCTGATTGATTTCACGAACCTTCTTGAAAAACAATCCCAATTGATCTATCTTGGTTGATCATTCTGACCAACTTGGTTGCAACAGCAGCTGCATGGTTGTTTCCAATAACAACAGGTTGGCCCGACCAACATCTTCAAATTCAATCTTGAGGCTATTTATATGTTCTGCTTGAGTATAGCCGTTGAAGATGATTCATAATACCGTTGAGCTTTTGATGATGTGGCTCATATAGCCGTTGTGTAATAGCTTCTCAAACGGTTGCTTCTCCTTAAGCATATTGAGTGTTCAGAATACTCCCGTTCTGACACTTCTGTTGATGAGCTCTGTTTTGAGAGATGTGATGATTATGTGTATTCTCTCTCTTGAATTCTTCTGCTTTCTTGCATCTGTTTTATCCAGCTTGCATCTGCTTGCTCCAGCTTGCATTATCTTGCATCTGCTTTATTTGCTTTATCCAGCTTGCATTATCTTGCATCTGCTTGCTTTCGAATTTCCTCTGATTCTCTTGAGAGTATGTATCCGTTGAATTTGCCCTTTTTGCTTATTCTGCATATACTCCTTTTTTTTTATTTGCTCCTGACACCATTACTTCTTTGAATGAGATGTCTTGATCAATAGACGTTGTTTGCAGATTCCTCTTTTGATATTTAGATAAAGATGTTGAATTGAATATATTTTATTCAAACATCTTCCTTGTTGCTTCTGCTTAGTCTCCTGAGCTTTTCTTCTGCTTTGTTCCAGATTGCACAAATGAAGAAATGTCTCGTTGAAATACTATTGTTTAGAGACAGCAAATAGTCTTCTTTTAATCCGTTGTGAGACACGCTTCTTGAAGGTTCTGACATAGTACAACGTTGGTGCTGCAATAAAGCTGCGACTGCTGCGTTGCAGAGATTTCCTCAGTGGTGTATGAAGTTCAAATGCACCGGGAAAGGTCTCTGTGTTTGTTGCCACAAATGTGTTTCAAAACGTACGAGCAGCAGAGACTTAGAAAAGTCTTCACGCAAGGTTTCAGCAAAGATGCCACGTCATTACTAAAGCTTCAGACAGCTTCCAACCTTCAGACGGGTTCCAGTCTTCAGACAGGTTCCAGTCTTCAGACGGGTTCGAGTCTTCAGATGGGCTTGGCTCTTCAGACGGCTTCAACACTTAAGACAGGTTGATGATTTCAGACAGCTCAAGTCTTTCAGACAGCTTCGTTGCTTTAGACAGCTTCAATACTTCAGACGGGTTGCGTCCTTCAGACAACTTCAATTCTTCATACTGGTTGAAACTTCAGACGCCTTCTTCCTTATGATAATAGAATTGTAGCTTCATTCTTCTTTGTATCTTCTTCTTCTTGTATCTCTTCTTCTTCGTTTCTTTAGTTCATTGTTGTTCTTCAGACAGACGTATATTTGAATCTGTACTTCTTCATATCTTTTGCCTTCAGTTCTTCAGATAGTCTTCTAATCTTCACTTCTTCAGATAGTCTTCTAATCTTCGATTCTTCAGATAGTTTTCAAGTCTTCACTTCTTCAGTCAGTCTTCAAGTCTTCACTTCTATTCTTCAGTTGCTTCAACTCTGTTAAGGATTAATCTTCTTCAGATTCTGCACTCTTGTTCTTCTGATTCTGATCTTCTGATTCTGATTCTGTTCACAAAATCTTCTTCTTCTTCTAAAGAGTATTTCATCCTGAAACATAATTAACAAACCAATACCTTTCTCAGTAGAACCTGTTTATATAATCTAATTGGTTCTTTATATAATCTTATTTGTTCTTTATATAATCTTATTTGTTAATCATTAAAACTAACGGATGTTAAGTCTTATAATCATGTTTAATTACTTAAACAGATTTATAGACTTCACAAAAATCACCACCCAACAACATTTTATTAGCATAATGCAAGTACTAGTAGACCATCTTAATTACCAACAACCTATGAGACATCAAATACATCAACAAAAGACTTCATTTCAACAACCTCCATGGCCTAACTTTGAACCTTCATTAGAAGACCTTGAGTGAAGCAAATGGCTAACATCAATCTGCAATTCTAGCAAAGGATGGAGACTACAATTTAGAACTTAGAGACTCAAATTGGACAACTTGTCTCTTTAATAAATCATATGCAATCTCAAGGTTTCACTAAGTGTGTGCTCAACCAGTGGTGAACTCCAATGTTAATGTGAATTTAATTATTTTTTCTTTTAACCTTTAACAGGTTTAATTATAATTAATGAAGAATAGTCCAATTATTTAATGGAGGTTATACCAGCAATTGTGGTTAAGTAATCTCACTAAGAGGAGTTGAATCAACCACAACTAAATAGACTTTGTTAAATCTTCTTTTCCTTGTAGTACTAGGATTAGTAAAAATTGAAAGGGTAAAATAACTTTAATTTTTATCCTTATAAAATACTCGAGTTTTGATTTTTGTCCCTGGAATTTTTTTTATTTATTTCTCTCTTATGAAATATTTAAACTATTTTTTTAGTCTCCGATTGTTGATTTGACCTACAGTTAATTGCAAATATGGTAAACGCCAATCACATTCAGCAATCCTATATACAGTACCCTAATACATCTTATAACAATGTTAGCCCACTTAAACTCATTTAGAAATTCAAATTCGATGTCCAACTCGAATTAAAATATTTTCCACATTTTCTCCTTCCTATATCTCACATATATGCAGTCTCTAAATGAGATTAATTAAGGAGGCTAAATACAATGTGATAGGATATTGCATATAGGATTGCTTATTGTGATGGACTATTTGCTACATTCGCAATTAATAATAACATAGGGACTAAAATATAACTTAAATATTTTATAAGGATGAAATGAATAAATAAATTCCTAGAGACAAAGATCAAAACTCTGATACTTTATAAAGGCGTAAATGTTATTTTACCCAAATGGAACAATCCAAAAAGGACTAGAAAAATTATTAGAATTTATGTTAAAACCTTATATACGACCTACAACATGTGAACATTTGAATTTATTTTCTCTCTCTCTCAGACACACACACATATAGTAAGACGCAACCACGTACTTCACTTGGTTCAACCATCCTATGTTCTGGTCAATCCTCGTGATGAGTTTGCACACTCAGGCTACCTGTGTCAAACTCAAATATCAAATATATAATATTGAATGCAAAATGCTCAAAAACTTCTCCACAGGAATGATGATTCCCTGTTCTTTCGATCCCCACCACCTTGAATTTTTTTTTCTCAAATCTCTCCATAAGAACACGGTGAAAGATGAATGAATCAACATCTTCATGCGCACACGCTAGTTTCATGTGTGATGTCAAAGACCTTGAATGGCTTCTTTTGTGGGTTTTAAATGTGAAAACAAAGCCAAAGCATATTGAGTCGATTGCAATTATTACTCTTATTTTCATCAACATAAATTTTAACATTAATACTACATGAAGATAAAATAGAGAAAGTTATAATTATTTCATTGGTTTATAAATATATACAGTTAAACAAAAATAATTTTTTTTCTCAAAATAAACAGTTAAATATGAGCGAGAATAGTACTAAATAACGTGTGAGCTACTAATTTAAAAGGGTTTGGAAAGATAAATATGTCACTCAAATGAAAGAAGTATGAAAGCAAATACATGCTTATTACTTTGAAAAATATGGACATTCTAATTAAGGATTATTTTCTATATGAAAATTTCATTGGAAGTTCGAAGGACGTACAATAAGTATGCATGACTTTTAGTCTCTAACTTTCCATGAGCTAGTAGTATAAAAACATTAATTTCCATGGTTTCTATATATACTGAAGCAAAACTGGCATTTTGTTAGGTTTCAACATTAATTGTGAGATATATGGCTCATATCTTCAGTCGCACTTCAATCCTATTACGTATTCTCATATTAATAATCGTCTTTATTACTTTGTTCATGCAGTTGGCTACAGTTAGTGCAGGTTTGTCTTCGTTATCGAAATTAACATATATAAAAGAATGCATGTATATAAATGTATAATCATGATCATTTTCCGATCGAAGTTAGATAAATTGACCATCTGTTAAAATAAACATATAGTTGAATCTTGAAATATATTTTGAATTGTTGATAATATATGGCTGTTTTAATTGGCAGATCTGAAGATGAGGAAACTGGCAAATAGACTTCCAAGTCCACCTCCTTCACCCAATCTAAACACACAAATAGGGCATCATCCATAAACACACCACCACGGTCAAGGACATACATGAAAAAGTCATGAACAAATTCCCTAGTTTACTCTTATTTTTTTCAACAATTTGCTACACTCATATTTTATAAACTTCATTGTACACTTATTTTTTTCTTTTTATCTATCTGTCGTGTTCTTTCCTATCACATTAATTATCACATCTTCTACTTACTTTTTTTTATCTCTCTCTTCCTTATACTTCCAATCTAAAAAATTTGAGTGTGGAAGAATGATTGTTCTTTGTTTTATCTCTATAGTGGAAATTGTTTTCTAAATGATCAAATTATTGTAAAATTAAAATAAATTCTCAAAATGAAGTACAATCATATTTTTCAAAAACGACGTCTTATATATTTTGTATATATGTGTGCCCCATTTTCAAAAAATAATCAGGTCACATATTTATGTTAAAAAAAATATAAGTCAATCTTTAATTATAATATGACTTTGATTTTCAAATTCATCATTCCTAACCACGACTTGTACTATTCTAAAATTTTATTCAAATTTTACACTATTTTAGTAATTTGGAAACCAAGTTACATTAATTAATTAAAAAAAACCGCAGTCATATGAGTTTTCTTGTTATTTCTATAGTGTATTCGTATATATATGGTGTATCACCATGATTTAGTATATATATGGTGTATTAGTATATATACGGTGCATTAGTATATATATGGTGTATCACCATGATTTAGTTAGGGTTTAGATAACTAATAGATATGAAAAAGCTACGGATTTTGCCATAAAAATCTGTAGCTATAATTTCTAAGTTACAGTTTAACTATAAATTAGCTAAGGATTTCCTTAGCAAATCCATTTTTCATATATAGCTATTTTATCTCCTAATTAACTAAATCATAGTGCGTGTGTATATATATATATAGAGAGGATCCGTTGACACCAGGTGTCAAACTTGTAGAGTTACACCTCTTAATAACTTTTTGTAGAATATGAATTTGACCAATTCAACCGTTGAATTGAAAGTTCTTATACAATATATCAAGCTTATAAAATTTCATTAAAAATCAAAAACCAATTGAAACTTCATCAAACTAATTTATTTTAACGTATAATATGTTTTTAAAATATAAGTAAAAGTCCAGTATTAGATAACATACCTATGAATGTCCAAATTACCTGAAATTTAATATACATGATAATATGCACTACTACAAAAACAGCTTTCTACAACGGCTATTCCACGACGGTTGTAGAGAAACCGTCGTAGAAAGTGACGCGGTGGCATTTTTGAAATTATTTGCATAACAATCGACGACGGTTGCGCAGGAACCGTCGTGGAAAGTACCTACAACGACGGTTCCTACAAAGCCATCGTTGAAAACTCCAGGAAAAGCAAAAAAAATCAAGTTTTTAACGACCGTCGTTAAAAGTGACATGAGGAACAAGGGTCAAAAACATTTGTCGGTGTGAACAGAAAAAGGTGGAGGTGCAGGAGTAAAAAGGAGATACTACGACGGTAAAAAAATAACCGTCGTAGAAATTGGTCCAGAAAAATAAACGTACAAAGTGTTTCAAAAAAAATAGGGGGTGTTAATAGTAAATATTCGGTGGTGCAACAGTAAAAAGGGTATTCTACTACGGTTACCCTTAGAATCGTCGTAGAATTCGTGTGTCAAAAATTAGGAAAAAAAATTGGAGAGTCCTGAAGTTACCTTTCCCTTTCTCATTTTCGTTCTCCTACTCTCACTTTTCTTTTCTTTTCTCCTCACGGTTCCAGACCCATCTCATTCCCTCCTGCTACTTTATTTCACATTCCATTCAATCACTCTCTCCTCTCAACCTCTCGATCTCCCTCATCCTTTCACTCTCCCATCTTCCTCTCAATATTAGGGTTAGGGTTTGATTGGGGAAAACAAAAGGGAGCAGCCATGGGGGCTGGTGGCGTGACGGCCTTGCATGTGGCCGCAGCGGCGGCGGAGCGAAGCACGACGGTGGGGGAGAGCGGTCGCACGGTGGTTGCCGGAGGTATGCGACTGCGCACGTCGGGGAAGGGAGGAGACCGCCGCTGGGCAGGTGGCCGGAGGCGCGCTCCGCGGCGAAGGGACGGCGGCGGCCGGTTGGCTAGTTGAGTGGTTTTAGTCTTTACTAGGACTCTAGGAGGCTTTGATTTAATGGTGAGGATTCAATCCCCACATTCCCATTTTTCATTTCCCCTTAGGTCTAATAGGACCTTCCTAGAAGCTTGAAAGAAAAAAGTTGCTTTTCTGATTGATTATTATCTTTTGACATAGCAGTAAGAATGTATAATAACGTTGGGCCGCAACTGGGGGTTCCTCAATTTCAACCTCAACCCCCAACAAGCTCGCAATCCAATCCGTTTTGGAATGCATTTAATGTTGCCGGTGCCAGTTCAGGACTCATTCGACCGTGGATTGAGTGCATATGGAGAAAAGAACAAATTGAAGGTTATTTTGTTCCCATTCCTGCACCGGGTAAGCAATAAAGTCACTTCTGCATTTATTTAGTTGAATTTTCATTTCGTTATGGTTATTTTTTCTTCTTTCTTGCTCTTATCCTTTTCCTCTCTTGTTCAGGGTCATTGGACTCGAATTACTGAACCAGTGGGAGGTAGACTCTCTTATAAACCACCGATTTATGACATAAATGCACCTGACCTGTACATTCCATTGATGGCATTTGGTACCTACGTTGTTCTCGCTGGCATCTCATTCGGTCTTCGTGGAAAGTAAGTGTAATATTTCCTTTATGTTAATTCTATAATAATATAGTACTGGCATGAATTATATTTATTTTCCTCAAATTTAAAGGTAGCCACCCTGATTGTGCTTGTCTGTATACTGTGTGTCACTGTTCTTTGTATAAAAATGTTCCCTTTTTCTTGTGCATGGTTTTTTTAAAAATGCAAAGTTCACTTTGATGCTTAGTGGTTTTAAAATTATATCGTTTATTGAAGATTGAATACCAAGGGCTTTTTACTTGATTAATTTTTCAAATAATTAAGACCTTTGTTGTATTTAACATGGCCAATTTATTTCACATAAAATAAATTACTAGAAGGATAAACGTGTGTATCTTGTATCATAATCCCTAATGATTAGCAGTGCTCGGAATCATTGCTAAAAAATCAGTCACATTGAAACATGAAACATGATTTTGGTATCCATGAGTTTGATGTAACATGTACCTCGTTTGGCTAAAAAAGATACTAAGGCATTTTATTCTTTAAGAGATCACTCAATTGCACTTCCCAGTCACATTGAAACATGATTTTGGTATCCAATACAATGCAAGGATCATGACTCATCGAATCATCTGATAATCTGATGCTTTGCAAGGACATAAAGAGCTTCCTACTGAGTATTAAGGATCATGATTTTTCTTCTTTGATGTGCTCATTTCAATTTATTTATTTATTTTTACATGTTACATTAACATAAGATAGATTCGTTTTGAATGCAAGAGGAAACTTTGCACAAGACACTAGGAATCAAGTTGTAGACTTAAGTGGTCAGTCATGAGAAAAAATTGAAAGCTTGCATTAGTATTTGCAAGCATAATTTGAAGTCTCATTTAACTGTCACAGACCCCAATTTTTTGTATATATACTCTTCACTTCAAACTCTTAATTTGCTTGATCATTTACTCTATTTGGTTAGCCATTTGCATATACTCATCACTTTTCTAAAGGTTCACTTATGCAAATTTAAAGAACAATAGTCTAAGAGAATCAAACCAACCTACTGCATTTAAACTCGCATGTTGTCATGGTTTGAACACTTTTTACTCATCCGCTCATAACTTGAGCTAGACACATTGGATTTGAGTACCGTTTTTTTTGTTAGAACCACAAGATATGCATCTTTCAAACCACAAAATTTTAGATTTTTTTTCCTTTTCATTTAATACCAGTTTTATTTTGAAGTTAGTGCCAATTCTGCAAAATTGAAGTTCTGGCAGCAGTCACGTTTACCTGCATAACTCTTGATACACATGTTGGATTTGAGCACTGTTTGCTTTAATACAATGTTAAGATATATATCTTTCAACCCAAAAAATTTCAGATTTTATCTCTTTTTATTTTAATACCAGTTTTTGCTCAAAGTCAATGTCAATTTTGCATACTTGAAATTCTATAAGTAGTATCTTCAACTTTTCATGCCTACCGCTTGATATAATTGTTGAATTTGAGCACCGTTTCTTTTAATTATTGTTTTCTTAATAGAAAAGGTTCTTATAAATCAGTTTGGCCTTTGAGAAAATGACAAAATCATGCAGATGTGCGGTTTATCTACCATTGCTCGTGAGTATTTGGCTATACAAACTGTAAGCTTTCTTCCATTGAAGGATTTAATATTAAATACTATTGGAGAGAAATTTGGTGCAGAAGTTGAGGGTTGGAAAATCCCAATACCTTTGAAGGAATATGTTGAAAGTACTTTCAATCAATATCAGGGGGAGGCCATAACAGTAAGTTTTTCTACTTCAGAATTTCAATAAAGTAATTTCAATGTATTTACCAACCTAGTTTCAACTTTATTATTTATCTTTATGTTTTTACTTTGTTTTTTTAAGCAATCCAGATTTGTTCCTTTGTATCTTTGTTACCTAAGTTTATGTTGTTTGGAAAGAATATATACGGGATTATGGAAATTTCTTTTGTGTCATTTCCAAGTTTTCCTATAGGGTCAACATATTGCTTGTGGTCACCTATTTTCTTTTGCTTGCAAACTTTGGAACATTCTGTTAACATTCAGAATATGTCAGAGACTAGTTTCTATGAGCTCTAAATTTAATTTAATAGTTGATTCTCCTTTTTTTGTTTTAACTTTTCTGGTTTATTGTTTGTACTTGTCTGATATTAATATTTAATGACAATTTTAGGTAACTGATTATTTTTTTACTTGGTTGGCCAATTCATGCTGACAATTTTTGGAATGGATAATATTGTTTCTGGAGGCACAAATTTTGTTTTGGATTTCTGTATAAGTATGCTAAGGGAAAACATTTAGGTTATTGTTAACCTTACATTAAAATTCTGATTTTTAGACCCTGTTGGTCAAAAGACCTTCAATTATATATTGTTAGGCATCTATTTGCTGGCTGTACTTGATTTCATAGTTTTGAGATTTCAAGTTAAGATTGTTGTGTATGACATAAATAGCAAAATATTGGTTTTAAAATCCAATTTTATACCGGTTTTGAACTGATTTAAAACCTTTTTTTTTTCATCAAACTAGTTTAAAAGTGATTTCAGAGTTGTTTCAGTTACAAGATATCTGGGTGCAACTTGGTCAAAGCATGTATGTTGATTAAGGATGGACACTGGAGAGAGAGGGGGAGGGAGGATTCCATAAAATAGAAGAGTCATGTTTAATATATTAATATGCTATATGCTCATTCCATAAAATAACAAAAGATAACTCACTATATTTCTCTCCATGTTTAGCTACCAGCTTATATGCTGATTTTAGCTTATTCTAATCTCTCCATGTCTTGTTATGGATTTCTGACAGGAAAATCAATAGGCAGAGATCAAAGCATATATTTTAGTGTATGTGGTTCGATGGGGCCAGTGGTTGTTTTGCCTATGTCTCAGGTAGTGGTCAAGGCTGAATGGGTTGTGGTGAAGGTGCTGATCCTGCTCAAAATCCTAGCCTCATGTAATTTTTGTCTTTATCTATTATCTGTATTATATAGATGGAGTTCTGGTGCAATATAATATGATTTTGTACCTGTAAAAACACTTATAGCAGCAGAGTATTGCTTTATTATTATTTTACAGTTCTTTGAGATTATCATTATAAAATCAATAACGTTTACTTTTGTTTACTATATTCATTCTACATATTACTTGTTATTATTTAAAATATTATTTCATGTTATCATTATCAAGGATGTGGCTGAGGTAGCACAGGAGTACTGGAGGAGAGTTATTGAATTTGAAAGAATTTTCAATGGCTACAGATTAACTACGGAAAATGTCGTAGCTAGCTAAAAATATCTTATGGGGTGGGGGTTTTCCACGACAGTTGGAAGGAAAACCGTCGTGGAAAGTAGGGCATTTCACGACGGTTACCATCTTAACCGTCATGGTTTCTCTACTTTCCACGACGGTTTTCCTTGCAACCGTCGTGAAATGCCATACTTTCCACGACGGTTACCAGCTTAACCGTCGTGGTTTCTCTTTTTCTACGATGGTCCTCACGTGTCGTCAAAATTCAAATTTTCAACGACGCCTGGTTCTACGACGGTTGTACAACCGTCGTAATAGGGCATTTTCAACCGTCGTAGAAGGCCCTTTTTGCACTAGTGATGATATGATTCAATGGTTGGATTGGTCAAGTTCACATTCTACAAAAAGTTATTAAGAGATGTAACTCTAAAAGTTTGACACCTGGTGTCAACGGATCCTGACTCATATATATATATATATAGTTCACCTTAACCTATACGAAGTGATTCAAGGACCAAAATATATAAAAGAATTAAAAATACAGGAAAATATCAATGAATGCGATCAGAATACTTGTAGAAGGTTTTAAGGAACCAAAATTAGAAAGTTTTAAGCCAATCCAAAAATATAAAGACAATACCTATTAAAACGATTAATCCGTTTAATTAATAGCAGTTGATCGTGGCCGAGATCATGCAAGGTGGTCCAAGGTGTTTGGTGACGGTAGACAGGGGACATGCTGAGGCTTCGATGCGGAGGCGCGCGGCGGGGGTACCTGCGATGACACTCCGACGCCCAAGTTAGTTCAGGGAGAAAGTGAGGGAGTTCTTAGGGATGAATGAGTTACCTGCTGCCCTTTGAGGGGGGCTCTTCTTATATAGGGGTACCATGTCATGTCAGAGGGGGGCAGGTGTAGGAGGCGACAGGCACGCCCATGCCGTAATCCCTCTGTTTCGGGCGTAAATCCTGGTGGCGTGTATCAGTGGCAGCCTCCTTTATCAGAGGCGCTTCCCATCGCATTAAATGCGATGGGATCGAGTAGGTGGCGCTAGCCTTAGGGCCAGTCAGTAGTAGGTATCCGAGGTGGCCGGGGTGGCCGTTTGAGTCCCTCTTGGTATGGTCGAGGTTTTGTGGGTTGGTTCTAATCTAGGTAGTTTCAACCCTGTTAGGGGTGCTACCTCGGCACGCGCTGTAGACAGGCGGATCTCGGCCAGGTTCGGATCAGTTGCCCCCCAGCGTGGTGGTGCACTTGTGTTGGACCATTACGCTGATGTTATGTTGGTCTTGATCTGTGAGACTTGGTTCGGATCTGGTGTGGTTGCCCGATATGATCCTACCGGCGTTGTCATCCATTCATTGTGTTGAAATGACCGCCTGCGCCCGTCTTTTCGTTGCAGAGCTTTTTGCCCTGACATGGGACGCGTGGTGCTCCGTGGCTCGTTTGCAGCCTTTGGGGTGCGTGGTCTTTAATGACCATTATTGCTAAGATCGTGGGGGGGTCGTGGGGGTTATGAGTTTCCATTTTCACCCCTATTTGTCCTTTGGGAAATTTCGTTTTTGCCTTTGAATTCAACGGGTTTCCTTTATTGCCCTCTTGTGAAAAGACGTCGGTGCCCTTAAGATTTTGACTAGCCTTTTCAAATTCAAGTGGATGGACGGTTCTGCCCCTGCCTTTGGTGCTAAGTGGGCGTGGGGAGTAACCGTTCCCTCCACTTCTCACATTCACAACTTGCAGAGCCTTCTTCTCTGTTATTTCTCCTTCCCCTTCTCCATTTCTATTGAGCTTTCTCCTGCCATTTGTGTGCCCTTGGTGGTGATTTTGCTCCGATTATTGCCTCCGCCACTTTCCAAGCTTTCTGTTGGTGGTTTTTCTTTCTCTGTTGGTGGTTTTCTTCACTGTGGGAGTCTCTTTTGCTGCTGTTTGGCTTCGCTCCGCCGTGCGTCGTCGCCCTTTTGTTTCAACGTCACAGGTATCTTGCCATTCCTCCCCTTACCCTCTTTTACATTTTATTTTGATAAAGTATGGTGCGTGGTGAGGAGGGGGAGGATGGTGGGAGTAACGGCGACTCTGTGGAGGTTCTGGCTGCTCCTCCCCCGTCCTGGCCGACGTTGAGGGATGGGGGGTCTGAGATCCTCTCGTCCTCTGACTATCCCTGCGATGGTGTGTAGATATTGTGGTAGGGAGTCCTCGGCCCGCAGGGGACTCGCAGACTCTCGCCGGCCCGGATGTCGGCCTTGGTGAGAGAGCTTTGCGCGTCCTCTTCGGATTCCGACTTTGATTCGGTGGATGAGGACCCCCAAAGTTCTGACTCACCCACTTCTGATGCAGATCCTTTCTGTTGGGTATCAATGGACGCTGCTAGCACAAGTGCTCCTGAAGTCACCAGCCGCGGAGGTGCTAATCCTGGCCGATATTTTTGGGTTGACGCCTAGGTATTGGGAACTCCTTCCCGTTATGCTCCGGGATCTGAGTTGGTTATTGAAGGGAATTTGCAAGTATTCGATCCAGGCTATGAAGAATCCTATAGCGTGGTAGCTCCGGATGCCGAGGGCCGAGTTTGTGAGACTGCGGAGACGACCCAAGGCTTCATGTACATGTATTCCTACCTGGTCTCCCGGCTTAGGGTTCGGATCCCTTTTTCAGTGTTCGAGAGGCATGTGCTGTCGCATCTGCAGGTGGCGCCGACGCAGCTGCATCCGAACGCATGGGCCTATGTGAAGGCCTTCCAGATTTTGTGCCAGTTGTTGTCGGTAACCCCGACTGTGAAGATATTCTTTTATTTTTTGCTATTCTACCTCGGAACGCCCCTGGGAAGACTTGGGCTAGTCTTAGGGGTCGCCAGAAGAGACATTTGTTAGGTTTGTATACTGAGTCGGCGAAGACGTCCGGGGTCTCGTTCAAGCATGACTTTTTTAAGATAGTGCCCAAGGACGGGGTGTTGCCCTTCTGGAGGTTGTCCTGGGTCGAGAATGAGCCCCTTTTTACGGTGTATTGGTGTAGCCGTTATTACGATCGGAATCCAAAGTCGTACAGTTATGAGAAGAAGCATCTATCACCCGGCCGAAAAACGTGACTTAGACATTTTGGAGAAGGCAGTGGAGGCCAAGAATGATGAACGCTTCTCGTCCCGGGTGTTGATAGACACCCCGGAAGATCAGTTGCCCGCGGTTCTTGGTATGTGCGTGATGGTTCGAGGTACTCTTTTGCTATGTGTATTTGCTTCCTGATTTCAATGTCGGTTTCTTTTTTTTTCCTTGTTTTGCAGAAGAAGAAAGGATAAATATCCAAGAGCTGCTGCGACAGGCTGCTGCTGCCGGGCTACCCACCTCAGGCCAAGACAAGAAGCGGAAAGGTGCCAGCGGGAATGCTTCGTCGACCTCTCTTGCTAATAGCCAGAGTCAGGCGTCGGCCATGGTCCCTCGTGTGGTCGAAACTTTAAAGGTTCCTGATCCGCAACCACTGCCCGACGTTCCTTCTATCAAAAAGGAGGTTCCTAGCGCCAAGAAGCCTCGCAAGGAGAAGGGAAAAAATGGCGAAGGCAAGAACGTCGGAGGGAAAGACTCTGGGAAGTCTGGTGTTGGTGCATCCTCGTCTGGGGGTTCTGGCCTTGCTGTCCCGAATCCTTTTGCTGCTGATTTTGATCCCAACGTCGGGCCTTTGGATGCTTACTTCCTCTCCCCGGTTGTGTTTGACTTCCTGAAAAAGGGGCAATCGGGTCTGTCTGGTATGATCCGGGATGCCGAGATATCAGCCCTTCAGCAAGTGTCCTTTTTGAAGTATTTGGACAAGGAGGTTTTGCCTGCTTCTGAAAGGGCGACTGCTGGTTATAACAAGGCCTTGAAGGTGTCCAAGATTACGGCCGAGGAGAGGGATAAACTGGTGGTGCAGCTCGGGCAAGCAGGTAAGGCTCAGCAGGATGCCGAGACTGAGGCGAAAAAGTTGAAGAAGGACCTAGAAGATGCTCAGACTGAGATGGGCACTCTGAAGAGTACTCATAAGACTGAGCTGGAGAAGCTAAAGACCGATCATGCCGCAGAGGTGAAGGAGCTGAAGTCTGATTATGAGACCGAGGTTGCTGAGCTGAAACGGAAACTTGAGGCAGCGGAGTCGGCGAGGGCGAATTTGCTGGGCGAGACCTTGGGTTTATTAGAAAAGACTTTTGATCTTGCCACTGAGCAGGTGAAGGCTCGCAACCCGGCTTACAGCCTGGACCTTCGTAACCTGTCCTATACTTATGAGGTCGTGGATGGGACCGTGGTGAAAGATGATGGACAAGGGGGGAAGGTCGAGGTCCCTGCTGAAGCGATGTTTGCTGCCTTTGAGGTTCCTACTCGCACGGAGCGATGATTTCTTGTTATTTTAGTTGCTTTTGTCGGTTTTTTGCCTTGACTTTACTGTAGTTATTGACAATTTTGACCTTTTATGGTCTTGTTATTGAAATGTTTTAACTTGCTAAGTCCTTTTACCTCGGTGTTTATGCTCCCCCCCATTTTGTTTTCGAAATCTTGATCTCGACGTTTGTGATCTTTTAAATGTCGCGCTTGTTGCTAGTTGTACATATGTAGTTGTGATCATCGGTTTTTGCTTATCGAGTAGTTTTGGTTGGTTTCTTTTTAGGCCGGATCAAATTTATGTCGGCGCTTGTTACTTTCAACAAAGGTGTTTGTCGGTGCTTTTAACTTAGCAATATTTTGAACACTGGAATAATTTCATTTCATTCGAACTGAAAGAAAGATACAGGGATGCTGGATCCTTTTAACTGTAGTATTTTCTAAGGTTGTGCATGTTCTAGTGTCTGGGGATTTCGTCCCCATTAAGAGTTTCTAGTCGATAGGCTCCTTTTCCGGTGGAGGATGTTACCCGGTAAGGGCCTTCCCAGTTTGGGGCTAGCTTTCCTTGCTGCGCATTCTTCCCTCCTATGTCGGCATGTCGGAGGACGAGGTCTCCTACTTGGAGTTTTCTGTTCACCACTTTCTTATTATGTCTTGCTGCTGCTCTACGCTTGGCCGCCTCTTCTCTGACGTGAGCAATTGCTCTTCTTTCTTCCAAGAAGTCTAGTTCTTCTCACATCAGACCGTCGTTCCTCTCTTCATTGAAGGTGTCAGCTCGCCAGCTGGGTTCACCGATCTCGACCGGGATGACGACCTCTGTTCCGAAGGTGAGTCGGAATGGTGTTTCCCCGGTTGAAGAGTGTGGTGTTGTTCTGTAAGCCCATAGGACGTGGTCAAGCTGTTCTGCCCATTTCCCCTTTGCTTCTTCCAATCTTCTCCGAAGGCCCCTTAGGATAACTCGATTGGCTGCCTCGGATTTTCCGTTGGTCTGGGGGTGTTCCACCGACGTGAAGTGTTGCATGATTTGTAAGCCGTCGCACAAGTTCTTGAAGCCTCTGTCAGTGAATTGTGTGCCATTATCGGTGACTACGGCCTTGGGAATGCCATATCGGCTAATGACGCTTCTGTAGAAGAACCTCTGGATCTTGGCTGAGGTGATGATGGCCAGGGCCTCGGCTTCGATCCATTTAGTGAAGTGATCTATGGCTACTATGAGAAATTTAACTTGCCCAGGAGCTGGTGGAAAAGGCCCTAGGATGTCCATCCCCCATCTGAAGAATGGCCATGGTGTGGAAGTGGTCGACATCTCCTCGGCTCGTGCGCAGTGAAAATTTGCGTGTCTTTGACATGGGTCGCATTTCTTGACGTAGGCCGCGGCATCTCTTTCCATGGTTGGCCATTAATAGCCGGCCCTTAATGCTTTCTTAGCTAGTGCATGTCCGCCGAGATGCTGGCCGCGACTTCCTTCATGAATCTCGGCTAGGACATAGGGAACCCCGATTGGGGGCAGGCATTTGAGCATCGGGCAAGAGAATCCCTTTTGTATAACTGATCCCCAACCAGGGTATACCAAGCCATTGTGCGCTCGATTCTTTTGGCTTCTTTTTTCTCAGGCGGTAAGACCCCATCTCGGAGGTATTTCTGGATGGGGGTGATCCAGCATGGTTCTTGGCCGACTTCCATGATCTTCTCCTGTTGGGTAATACTTGGTGAGCTAAGTGTTTCTTGGATGACCGATTTGTTGTTTCCTGGTTTTTTGGTTCTTGCCAGTCGGGAGAGGACGTCGGCTCTGGTGTTCTGCTCTCTTGGTACATGGTGGAATTCTGCCTTCTTCAACTTCCCACAGATTACTTTGACTTTGCTTAAATATTGCTGTAGCACTGGTTCTCTGGCCTGGTACTCACTGTTGATTTGGGAAATCATCAGCTGGGAGTCGCTGCATAGTGTAACAACCTCCGCGACGAGATCTACTGCTAAAGCTAGTCCGGCCAGGCATGCTTCATATTCTGCCTGGTTGTTCGAAGTTTTGAACTCAAATTTTAATGATTGCTCTATGGTTAGTCCGAAGCTGTCTTCGAGTACCACTCCTGCACCGGCCCATTTTGTGTTGGAAGAACCATCCACATAGATCGTCCAAGTGTTAACTGTCCGAGGTAGCTGTGAGTCTGTCATCTCCAGGATAAAGTCGGCCAGCACTTGTGCTTTGATTGCATTTCGAGGCTCGTACGAGATGTCATGCTCTAACAGTTCTACTGCCCATGTGATCATCCGGCCGACGAGATCTGGCTTATGGAGGACCGACCGGATGGGAAGGTCAGTTCAGAATGTGATTGGGTGTGCCTTAAAATAGGGCCTCAACCGTCTGGCTGATGTGACAATTGCAAAAGCTGCCTTCTCCAACCTTTGGTACCTCTGTTCTGGGCCCTGTAGGGATCTGCTTGTGAAATATATCGGTCCTTGGTTGCCGTCTCTTTCTCTTATCAGGACCGATCTCACCGCTTCATCCTCTACTGAGAGGTACAAGAATAGTCTTTCGCTGGGGTCTGTCTTTACCAGTATCGGTGGATTAGTCAAAGCTTTTTTAAACTCCTGAAATGCTCGTTCGCATTCTTCATTCCACTCGAAGGTCCGTCCTTTCCTTAGCAGTTGGTAGAGTGGTAGAGACTTGTGGGCCAATCTGGCAAGGAAACGGGTTAGGGTCGTTATCCTGCCTGTTAGCTGCTGCACTTCTTTCACCGATGTTGGGCTCTTCATGTCCAAGATTACTTTACATTTTTCAGGATTGGCTTCTATGCCTCTGCTGCTTAACATGTAGCCGAGGAAATGGCCTGCTAGTACACCAAAGGTGCATTTTAGAGGGTTTAACCTCATATTGTATTTTCTGAGTCTGCTGAACACTTTCTCCAGGTCGGCTATAGGGTCGCCTCCTTCCGGGGTTTTGACGATGATGTCATACACATAGAATTCCACCACGTCCCCGATCAGTCCTTCAAAACTCTAGTCATCATTCTTTGGTAAGTAGCTCCGGCGTTCTTGAGGTCGAACGACATCATGGTGTAGCAGAACGAGCCTTGATCGGTCACGAAGGCAGTTTTTTCCTCATCCATGGCAAACATGGGTATTTGGTTATAACCAGAATAAGCATCCATGAAGGAGAGGAACCGATAGCCAGAGGAGTTGTCTACTAACCTGTCAATATTTGGCAAAGGAAAAGGGTCCTTTGGGCATGCTTTGCTCAGATCGGTGTAGTCCACACACATCCTCCACTTCCCACTTGATTTTTTGACCAAGACTACGTTGGCTAGCCAAGTCGCATATTGGATCTCCCGGATGAAGCCGGCTTTCAGGAGCTCGGTTGTTTGCTCTTTGATTGCCTGCTGCCTTTCTGGTCCCATCTTCCTCTTTTTCTGGGCTACTAGCCTTAGGCGGGGGTCGATGGCTAGCTTGTGACAGCAGAATTCTGGGTCTATTCCCGGCATGTCGGCGGCTGTCCATGCAAAGAGGTCGGAATTCTTGAGGAAGAGATCTTACATTCGTTTTAGTAGGTCCGGGGGGAGATGAACCCCCACCTTCGTCGTCTGCTCGGTTTCATGGCCCACCTTCAGGGGTATTGTTTCTCCATCTGGGGTGCTCCTTTGTTGACCCCGGCCTTCTTCTTCCGCATCCATCCTGGGGTCGAGGTCTACCAATGAGATGTTGTGTCTTATTCTGGGGGCCGGGGTTGGTGCCGATGAGGTGGTACTCTTCCTTAGACTCAAGTTATAGCAGCTCCTAGCTGCCTGTTGATCTCCTCGTACGGTCTTCTCTGGTGGGAAACTTCATTGCCAGGTGAAGTGTAGAGACCACAGCTCCTATTACGTTTAGACTTGGTCTACCCATGATGGCGTTATACGAGCTCTTGCATGGGACCACTAGGAACTTTGCCTTGACCGTTTTACTTCCTTCTCTTCCTGCCAAAGTGACCAACGTATCCACGTATCCGAGGGGCTGGATTCGGTCCCCGGAGAAGCTGACTAGGTAGTTGTCGTAGGGAATGAGGTCATCTCGGCTGATTCCTATCTGGTCAAAGCAGTTCTCATAGATTATGTCTACCGAGCTGCCCTGATCTACTAGCACTCTCTTAACCTCGGCGTTGGCAATGACCACAGTTACAACCATTGGGTCATCATGGCCTGGGAGGGTGTCGGCGAAGTCTTTGTGGTCAAAGGTGATGGCTGGTGTTGGCGCAGGGCTGCTGTGTCGGCGTGGTCGTTCTTGCTCATCTTTTATGCTGAGGATGTCTTTCAGGGCTCTCTTCCTGGAATTGGAGGAGGGTCCCCCTCCACCAAACCCTCCTGCGATCATGTTGATGGTGATCCTCGGCTGCTCTCTGTCTTTCCTTGGTGAATGGTCTCTGGACCTTTTGTTCGTCGTATCCTTGTGCCGGGGTGACTGGGATCGTTGCTTTCGCCTCTCATGCTTAATGAGTGAGCTTCGGTCGCTCCGGTGGTGGTCTCGGCTCCTGCTTTCCCATGCCGACTTTTCCCTTTGTACGTAGCGTCCGAGGTTTCCCTCTCGGATTAGCTGCTCAATGGCATCCTTGAGCTGGTAGCAGTCGTCGGTGTCGTGGCCATGGCCTTTGTGAAATGCAAAATACCGGTCCTTGTCCCCCTGGGTCGATTTGATGGGGGGTGGCCTCTTTACATGCGCCAATTCAGCGTTATGTACTTCTTGCCAGATTCTGGAGAGGCTGTTGTTAAGAGGGGTATAACTTTCCTCATAGCGCCCTCTGAACTTCTTCTTTTCCTCCCTTCGCTCCTTCCTGCTCTTGTCTTCCCTTTCCCGTGTCGGTGTTTCTTTCTTGGCCGATGTCTTGCTGGTGCCCTCGAGGTGGATTTCTTCATTAATGAACTGAGCGGCCCGCTCTCTGAAGGCCGTCATGTTGTGCACCTTGATTCTTCTCAACGAGATGTCCAGGGGTGTTCCTGTGCGGAGCGCCACTACTGCACAGTGCAACTGGACTTCGTCTGCTACGTTTGGGGTGAGGGCCACCTCTTTGTAGAATCGAGCCAGGAAATCTCGGAGGGTCTCAGTCTCCCCTTGCTTGATCTTGGCCAGAGTGTGAGAGTCCCGTGGGACCTGATTGGCCATGCTGAATCGCTTTGCGAAGGCCACGGCGAGGTCGTCCCATTTGTCGACTGAGTTCTGGGCCAGCGTTCGGAACCAAGTGAGGGATTCCTCGTTTAGGGTTCTGGAGAAACTTCTGCATATAACATCCTCTTGTGCCCCCAGGAAAAGCATCTCGTTGAAGAAACGGTCGAGGTGGCGTCTAGGATCTGTCTCGCTGGTGTAGAGGCTAATGTTACTGAAAGGTCTGAGGAATCGATCTAGTATTTCGACCTGGGCTAGCCGTGGTGTGAACGGATGTGTAAATGGTCGATGTAGGATGTTTAGTGGGGCTAGCCCGGCTGCGGTATGCACGGCCGAGGTGACAACCGGTGTTGTTGCAGCTATGGTGGCAGACGTTATCGGATTGGCTACTGCTGCTGGTGTTTGGTTGCCGATCGGGGTTTCTGGATCCTTCTAAGGGGTCGCTCCTACGACTACTACTTTGGTTCTGGGTGTATCCCCGTTCACGGGTTTGATCGTGGTTTGCTGCACATCCTCCTTGACCGAAGGAGTGTAGGGTCGACTCTTTCCCCTCGTTCGGCTCATCTGCTCCGTCTGGGAACTCGAAGAGGAGGAAGATTCTTCCGGGGTGGTGCTCTCTTCTGACTGGAAGGTTTATTCCTTGGATGGGAGGTCTCGAGTGCGGATGGACCTTTTGGACGATGCACTTCTCCTGCTCCTTTCTGCCCGTCTCGACCTTCGTTGTGGTGAGGCCGAGATCAAGGATTCGAGGTATCGAATCCTGTACTCCAACTCCTTCACTGTTTTACTCTTTCTCTTCCTTTTCGTTCTGGGTGAGGATGATGAGGGTTCCCCTTCGTCGCTATTGGTGGTGGTGGTGTCTCTCCGTCGCCTGGAGCTGGGTGCAGGTTTCTTTCTCCGTTTAGAGATGCTACTGGGAGGAGGGAGGTAGTATTCTTGTGAAGATGGTGTGGCCGTACGGCCTGACGGAGATGTCCTCCGAGGGGTAGTTCTCAGCACCTGTTGAGGGTCTGTGCCTCTTCCTGTACCTCTGGCAGGAAGGGTGGCTCCGGTGGGCATTGGTTATTGGGTGTTAGTTACTTCTTCCATTTTTAGTCTCCTTTTGGTCATGCAAATCCTTGCGTTCTCAGCAGAGGGGTAAAGATGATGGGATTTCCTTTAAGGGTCCCCACAGACGGCGCCAAATGATCGTGGCCGAGATCATGCAAGGTGGTCCGAGGTGTTTGGTGACGGTAGACAAGGGACATGCTGAGGCTCCGATGCGGAGGCGCGCGGCCGGGGTACCTGCGATGGCACTCCGACGCCCAAGTTAGTTCAGGGAGAAAGTGAGGGAGTTCTTAGGGATGAATGAGTTACCTGCTGCCCTTTGAGGGGGGCTCTTCTTATATAGGGGTACCATGTCATGTCAGAGGGGGGCAGGTGCAGGCGGCGGCAGGCACGCCCATGCCGTAATCCCTCTGTTCCGGCCGTAAATCCTGGTGGCGTGTGTCAGTGGCAGCCTCCTTTATCAGAGGCGCTTCCCATCGCATTTAATGCGATGGGATCGAGTAGGTGGCGCTAGCCTTAGGGCCAGTCAGTAGTAGGTATCCGAGGTGGCCGGGGTGGCCGTTTGAGTCCCTCTTGGTATGGCCGAGGTTTTGTGGGTTGGTTCCTATCTAGGTAGCTTCAACTCTGTTAGGGGTGCTACCTCGGCCCGCGCTGTAGACAGGCGGATCTCGGCCAGGTCCGGATCAGCAGTAAAGAAATGGTTCAAGATCAATACTACACGATTTTCTCATTTTCTTTTCCTGGCCTCATTGATTAAGTATTATTTCTCTAGTCACTAGAATTCATATTCTAAAGAAAAGCAGGGGTGGCAAAAGTCAAGTCGTTTAATGTAACTTGTTGGTTTAGGAACTCAACCCATTAACCTTTTTTTTTTAACAATCCATTTTACCTCATTTAAAAGTGGGTTACTGATAGACATGTTGGGTCAAGTCAACTCATTTATATTTGCCCATCTTTTAATTTGTTAATTTTTATCTTTTATTTCTTTTTACAATTTTTTTCTATTTTTTTTTTTGACAAGTTGATCATGAGTTGACTCGACCGTATTGCCCTGGAAAAAGACAGGTCAAATTAATAATAAGAATTAATTAACTTTTTCTTTCAATACCTATTTCATTGAAAGTTTGAAGAAAAATGAAGTATAGGTTTGCAACCTCCATAACATAATAATTTCTCATCATTGCGCTAGCTAATTGTGCAAATTAAAACTAGCATATTGTTGAATCAACAATGTGAGATGACTTATATGATCGATCGATACTCTCAATGTACATTTCTCATTTTTTGATGAATCACCTTAACTTTTTTATTGTTAGTTTGATACCAGGTGTCACTAAAATTACAAATTTATATTGTCAGTTTGATCTACCAGGTGTCACTAAGGTGTCGTTTGGGGTGGTTGTCAGTTTTCGGTTTTTGGTTTCGAAATTCAAATTTGGAAACAAAACGTGTTTGGATAAAATGGGGTTGAAATGGTTTTTACACAAGTTTCAAAACCAATTCCCTTTACTTTTCAAAACAAAAAAAAAGGTTTTATGTTTTCTGTTTTCAATTTCATTTTTTCTCTCTCCTCTCTCTCCTTTGTTTCTCTCTCCTTCCTCCCTTGTTTCTCTACTATTTGTCTCTTCTCTATTGTCTCTCCTCTCTTTATCTCTCCTATCTCCTCTCTCTCCTCTCTTTCCTTTGTTTCTCTCTCCTTTATTTCTCTCTCCTCTCTCTCTCTCCTTTGACTCTATCTTGTTTCTCTCTCCTCTCTCCCCTTTGTTTCTCTCTCTCCTCTCTTTCTCTCTCATATCTCCTCTCTCTATTTCTCTCTGCTCTATCCTTTGTTCTCTCTCCTCTTTTTCTCTTTCCTCTTTCTCTCCTATTTCTCTCTCCTTTCTTCTTTGTTTCTCTCCTTTCTCTCTCCTCTCTCCTTTGTTTCTCTCATGTTTCTGTATCCTCTCTCCTCTCTCTATTGTTTCCCTCTCCTTTCTCCTCTATTTCTCTCCTATTTCTCTCACCTTTATTTTCTCTCCTCTGTTTATCTCTCCTTTCTTTGTTTCTCTTTCCTTTGTTTCTCTCTCCTCTCTCTTTTGTTTCTCTCTCCTCTCTCCTATCTCTCCTCTATTTCTCTCTCCTCTTTGTCCTATGTTTCTCTCTCCTCTCTCCTATCTGTCCTCTATTTCTATCTCCTCTATAGATAAACGGTAGAGAAACAAAGAACAGAGAGGAGAAGGAAACAAGAGAGAGAGGGGAGATAAATAATAGAGTAATAGAGGATAGAGGAGAGAGAAATAGAGGAGAGATAAATAGAAGAGAAACAGAGGAGAGATGAGAGAGAGCGAGGAGAGAGAGACAGTAGAGAAACAGAGGAAAGAAGAGAGAGTGGAGAGAGAGAAGAGAGAAACAAAGGAGAGAGGAGAGAGAATTATTCCTGTAATGCATAGAACTTAAAACCGATTTTAAAAAAATGAAACTGGAAACCATAAAAACTGAAACTGAAAACTGGTTTTTAGTTTTAAAATTTTCGAAATTGAAAACTGGTTTGGTTTTTAAAATTTCCAAAACTGGAAACTGAAAACCACCCCAAACGAGCCCTAAAATTATGACTTAATCGACTATCTCCCTGGAATCTCGGTTGAGCTACTCTTCAATCATATAGACACTATATATGTCAAAAGAGATCTACATTAATGTTTCCGTATTAATTTTGAGGGTCTATTTTTCTCTGTATTTATTGTTTCTGAAAACTAAAATTTTCAGAAGCAGACCATTTCTTTTAAAAAAAGGCTTCCGAAAATAAATGTTCATAGGCCAAACTTTTTTTTGACAAATTTGACCTCCAAAAACTTGTTTTCTGAAGCAATAAATGCATAGAAAAAAATAAGGATGTTAGTGGTTGATGGTGGAATGGGGTGGGAGAGATTTTGGAGAGATTTATGTAGAAGAGAGGAGATATTTTGAAAAATAAAAGATAAACAAAATGGGGGGAGGTGTGAAAAGCACAAAAGTGGATGCTAAAAGTAATTAATCCCCTTTCAAGAGTTCCTTGCGGGCCACATGAAAGACTAAGAAGAAACATGTCAAGGCCGGTTGGATGAAACATTTTTAGCTTTTCAAAAATACCCTCAGACACAATAATGGAACTCTCCTCTGATCTCGTAGGAGCTCTCTCTCCCCTGGTAGGAGCTTTCTCTTCCATAATGGAAGCCATTAAACCCTTAGTTCTCCCCTCACCCCAGCTCCAACCCCCTCCCCACCCTTAGATCTAGTATTCCTATCTTGTCCTCCCTTAAACCTCCAACCTGGAAGTCTCAATCCCGGTCATTTTTCCATCTCGATTCCCTCTTTGGTGCTACCCCTATTTTGTCCCCCTAAACGGATTTGCAACTATGGAATGTGAAGATACAATACCACAAGGTCGTTTATTAGTTGAAGGAGCAGAAATACACTTGGACAATGAAGGAGAGTCTGTTTAGCAATAGCTAAAAGAACTTTAGTAGGAAGAATCCTCACAGATAAGAGCCTTAATAGAGCAGCGGTCAAGGAGATTTTGGCTAAAGCTTGGGGACTTAATGAAGATCTTAATGTTTCAGACTTGGGGCCTAATATATATCTATTCCAGCTTAAGGATGAAAAGCAAACCAAAAACGTGTCAGAGGATGGCCCTTGGTTCGTAATGGGTCAATGGTGAGCCTCCAATACTGGATTTCGGAAGCCACTGTCTTTAAGGTAAACTATGATTATGTTAATTTGTGGATTCAGCTTCATGGTCTCCCTTTAGATTACATGAATATAAAAAATGCAGCAAAAATTGCTAGTTTTATTGGGGAAGTGGTCTTGGTGGAAAACCCGATAGTAGATGGGCATTTATTACGTTCTTTCATGAGGATTAGAGTGCAAGTTAATTAATGTGAAAAAGCCTTTGGTGACGGGATTCTGGCTACCCAAAAAGGATCTCCCAAAAACCTGGATATTCATAAAATAGGAGAGATTGCAAGGCTTCGGTTATAATTGTGGTATCATTGGCCATGATAACAAAAATGCAGTAAAGAAAAGGAGATGGTTGTGTATAATTCAAGCAACCGCATTTTGGCCCTGGTCTAGGAGTTCCTCAGGCAAGATCTCTAGCAGCCATTGTTACAGAAAATACCAAAAGAAAAAACAAAAACAAGGAATTTCAAGAGACATAAGATGCAAAAATTATGGTACAAAATCATGCTCAAGCAGGAGACAAAAACAACCCAACAACTGCACCTCTCACAACAGAGATAGTGGAGACATATTCTGTCACGGAGGATCAAACGTGTCACCTGTCACCCTGCAGAGAGGAAAGTGGAAATTTAATGTCAGAAATGGGACCCACCAGAGATCAATCCCCACCCACAAACTTGGGAACCTCTCAGGTTAGTGATGCCACTGTACTAAATGCCCAAAAAGCCCAAAAAGATAAATATACCCTAAACACCAAACACCCCGACCCTATTTCTACCTCATCTGCCCCCCAATCTGATAATAGGCCTTTCCCTGTCACCTTGGTGGATCTGGCCCAGGAGCAAGTAAGACCAGGGCTCGGTCCACAACAACTTGGGTTACTAGCAATTCAACCTGAGCATATTGGGCTGCAAAAACCTGTTGTAACCCTGGATTATCCAAGTCCACAGAAACATGGTTAAAGCCATTTTGGTTCCCCCTTAACCAGAGAGGACATTCAGAATGTAAAAACTCGTGGCTTTTCAAAGTTGACACAAAGGATGCTCCTCACCCCCATAAAATTTCATGTAGTCCGAAAAAGGACGTACCTGCAACAACAAATTCCAACTCCCTCACACACTACTATGTGGAGTTTCCTCCAGAAGGTGATGAATTGGTTCCCTACCAAGAAAACCCCAAGACTGTCACACAACTTATTGAAGGATTTTGTCACAAGGTTAGCCTTAAAAGGGGAAAGGTCAGATGAGGTTATGTCTTCTCATCCACAGCCAACTTGTCAACAGTCTAGACCAGCGAAACTCAGAATATTAGATGGACTGACACAGCAAGGTCCCTCAGTTAGGGGTGATCAATCAGCATATGTTCCTATGGCCGAGGAGGCGGGCCTTATCAAGCCCCCAACTCAGCCATGAGCATCCTTAGATAGAACTGTCGTGGTGTGGGGGCTTCCACGACAGTAGCTGAATTAAAGGAGTTGTGCCGCAGTTCCAAGCCCGCCATTGTGTTCCTTATGGAAACAAGAGCAAAGTTGGAGAAGATTCAAAATTTAAAGCGTACCTTAAAGTACTCATAGTGCTTTTGTGTGGATCCTACAGGTTGGTGGGTTTCTGCCAAGCGAACCACAAATCCAGCAGTATAATAGTAAGTAAGATATCGTCTCCACAAGGAACGACAATTTATGTAAACCGAAATCGTATTTATCAAGAGAATTAACAGTTTAGAGTGAATATGGTTGCGAAAATATAAATAGCAGGTAAGATCAATGGGAATTAGAAAGGTAGAGTCAGAGATACTTTACTTGGATTAGGATTGAACTTCATCTCATCGCACCCTTCATGTATGTAAAGACTATCTATTATTTTAGGTTTACTCTATAATACTGTAGACAAACTCTATTGCTAAGACCTCGAGTTACCAGCGGCCCCTCACACACTCAAAGGTAAACTATGCGGGCTTTCCCATGCGACAGACTTATTCTCGGTCAGGCT